>JAODPA010009767.1:0-13628 GCA_025585075.1 Nepenthes mirabilis | reverse complement strand
TTTTATTAGATTTTTTTTTAAATTTTTTAGTATATTATACTAAATCAAAAGTAAAATACTTATACATATTTAGATTTTTAGTTTTTATTATCGTTTGGTGCGAATTGTAAGTTTCTATTCATATAATAATGTGTGTGGAAAACTGTTGCTGAAGTCATCGATAAGTTTTCAAGTACAAATACGTCGCCACGCCATCCAACAATTGTTAGAGATAGCACCTATCCAACTTAACGATCTCTCAAACTTCAGGATTATGTTTGATTACTTCCACTGTTGGCTGTTATCACTGTTTTTCTGTTTTTGTCATTATGACCTTGTTCTATTTCGTTACTTAGCCTTGTTATTCTGTTACAATTGCTACATTTGTTGTTTTGTTCCATTGGTTGGATTGTATTCTATTATTATTGAAAGATTCGTGGGCTTCATCCCATATATTATATGCGCCATTCCTGTAGCGCTGATATTAAGAAAGTAACAAATCATTTCCTCACATCTACTTCTTTCTCTTCTCTTGTAACTCTTTGCACAAATTCCCCTCTCATTGTGCTCTTCTTGCCCAACTCCTCCCCAAATCATGATTTTAGATGCACGTTAATTGCACCAATTGGTGCTTTCATCGAAACATAATAGAGGAAATGACAACGCGATATAACACTCTCGAAGACTCAATTGTTGGAATTTCAAGGGACTGAAGGATGTTGCTGCAACTGCACAACTCCATGTTGAAAATATTGCCTCTGATACTGCTACCATAGAGCAGATTCAAAAATACTCATCGAAATTTTTCATACTTTGGCTCGAATTGAGAAACAACCCATTTAATCCATAAATCTACCATTGCTCCCTACCTCTACTTTGTTCTTCATACCCTCATTTATGATTCCACCACCGCGAACCCAAAACATACCATTTCCACCGCCTGGGTCATCTAATTCCCAAATCACTTTCTCTATATACTTACCTAAATTCGAAATTTCATTTTTTTCTGAAAAAAATATGCTTGGGTGGATATTTCAAATTGAGCGCTTCTTTTATTACCACTGCATTCCACTAGGACAAAGTTGACGATTGCTTCATTTTACATGAGCGGTTTCAGTGGTATCAGTGGATGCATTCGACCCATCAACTTTCTACCTGGGAGATTTTTTTGCGCAATCTTGAGTTTCAATTCGGATCATCTACTTATTGCAACCATGAAGCCATACTCTATAAGTTGTGGCAAAACACCACCGTTGCTGCTTACATAACCAAGTTCGAAACCCTTTTTACTTGGACTATAGAACTTATTATTGGTAATCTACTAAATTGCTTCATTTCTGGTTTACGTGATGATATCCAATAAGAGCTTTTGATTCTAAAGCCTCAATCACTGTAGAAGGCCATAGGCATGGCTAAATTAGTGGAGGAAAAATTTGATATTGACCGCTCAAATTTTCACCATTTGCCTTCTTCGAAGCAGCCAGTACATATTATGGCAAAACCATCAAGAGCCCTTACTTCCTCCACTCTTGCTCCAAAATTACCTATCAAGAAAATTACCTTGATTGAAATGGCATTTCACCGTAAACGTGGGGTTTGTTTCAATTGTGATGAAGGATTTACCCCAGGTTATCAATGTAAACCCCCTCAATTCTTGTGTATGCTTGTTGATGAAGACACCATCACCCAGACAATTACACAACTACTAGAGGGTGACTTCATTGTTCCTAAACCTCTACCAAATCTTCAATAGGAAACAAATTCCTTATCTCTAGACATTTTGACTATATCCCTTCATGCCTTAGAAGGTCATTTTGCTCCTTCTACATTGCATCTACCAGGGCTAGTAGTAGGGCATTCGATGGTCATATTAGTAGATACCGATTCAATTCACAACTTCTTTCAGACTCGACTAGCTAAACATTTGGGGTTGACATTTAAACCCTCCCAATATCTTACCTCCGAGTATCTTAATGTCACAGTGGGAAACAGAGACTCCTTACTTTGCGATGGGTTATGCACCAAGGTAATTGTTACTTTAGATCAATCAAAGTTTAATGTAGACCTTTACTTATTACTCATATAAGGAGCAGATATGGTATTTGTGGTGCAGTGGCTGGTTACAATAGGTCATGTGCTGTTTGATTATAAGGCCCTATGGATGAGTTTTGACTATATTGGAAAACAACTCACCCTGCATGGATTACAACCAGCTACCATCTCTTCCATGACGTTGGGTCAATTATGATGTAGCGAACTCACCAATTCTGCTGCCACCAATTTTCAATTGACCATCAACCCGATTTTGGAACCATCCCTGGAAGTTGCTCCATCTAGCTTTCCCTTGCTACATTCCTTACCCACTGATGTTAGCCCCACACAAATTACAGCATTATGCAGTTTACTCTCAATCTTTGTGGACGTCTTTATAATTCCTCACGGGTTGCCACCACATTACAAGACTGATCATCGTATTCCCTTGCAACCAAACACAACTCCAGTAATTGTTAAACCCCACCGATATCCTCATTGCCAGAAAATAGAAATTGAGCAAATGATTCGTGAAATGTTGGATGAAGGGATTATTCATCCTAGTACAATCCATTTTCATCACCAGTTTTACTTGTTTAGAAAAAAATATGGTAATTGGCGATTTTGTGTTAATTATTGCACCCTTAATACCATCACAGTGAAGGATTGGTTCCCCATTCCCATGGTGGACAAGCTACTGGAAGAATTTTATGGTGCTTGAGTTTTCTCTAAGCTCAACTTAAGAGTTGGATATCACTAGATGCATATACATTTCAAAGATGTCCACAAAATCGCTTTTCGCACTCATGACGGTCATTATGAATTTCTGATAATACCCTTTGGATTATCTAATGCTCCCTCATTTTTCAATCCAAAATAAATGATATTTTTCAGCTTGAGTTGCAAAAATTTGTGCTGATTTTTTTGATGACATTCTGATCTATAGCTCCTCTTGGGAGCAACTCCTTCAGCACCTTGCTCAAGTTTTGCAAATTCTACGGAACAACTTCTTCACCAAGCAATTGAAGTATGAGTTTGGGCGCTCTTCCTTATCTTATTAGGGACACATTATTTCAAAGCAAGGGGTGACAGTAGATCCGGTTGAAATCGAGGCTGTCTGTAGTTGGCCAACACCCACCAATGTTAAACAATTGTGAGGTTTCCTTGGCTTAGTAGGGTATTACAGGCAATTTGTTGCCCGCTATACCCATATTGCAGCTCCACTGACACAATTGTTATGAAAGAATGCTTTCCTCTGGACCTCAACAGCTGATAAAGCTATTGACTCACTTAAGGTAGCTCTCACCACTACCTCGGTCTTGGCCCTTCCAAATTTCTTGAAACCCTTCGTAATTCAGACGGATGCATCAGGGTATGGCATAGGTGCCATCCTACTTCAAGCTAGACACCAGATTGTATTTTTTAGCAAACAAATTTGCTCCAAATTGTAGGCTTCTTCCACCTACATTAAAGAATTCTATGCCATCACTGAAGCAATAAAGAAGTGGCACCAATATTTACTCAGTGCTAAATTTATCATTCAAACAAACCATTAACCACTCAAGACACTACTCAATCAATCAATTCATACTTTGGATTAGCAATGCTGGATTATTAAACTGCTAGACTTTGATTTTGATATTGTTTATTATCCTGGACCCGAGAATGGACCCCCTGATACATCATCCCGGGTTAATGATGGCTCCTGTCATGCTTTACGATATGTCTCTTAACTGGTAATTTCACTGCCGGCAACTTTCCGTCGATTCTTTGTGCGACATTCAGCTTTAGCTGATTTTGCCTCGATCATTCAAGAACGACCTGGTGATTATCTAGATTACTTGTGGCTAGATGGGTTGATTTTCTAGAAGAATCGCATTCTTGTTTCAGCTGAATCAGCTATGCAGGAGTTGATACTGTATGAATATCATTATTCTCCTCTTGGGGGATACGCGGGCATTCCACACACCATTGCCAGAATTTTGGCAACTTTTTACTGGCCAAAGATGCAACAAGAGTTCCGCCACTTTGCATCCAATTGCGCAGTATGTCAGCAAGTTAAATCCCTCAATATTGCACCACACGATTTGTTACAACTGCTGCCAATTTTGTAAAAAATTTAGGAGTCCATCTCTATAGATTTCATTGCCCATATCTCTCCCTCGTGGGACAAAACAGTCAAATTTGTGGTTGTTGATCGACTCTCCAAATATGCTCACTTTTTTTCCCTGGGTACTCACTTTATCGCTGCCAGCCTTGCTGAAATCTGTCTGAGAAATCTATCGGTTTCATGGTTTTTTCACCGACATTGTACCAGACCATGATCCCATTTTTATGAGCATTTTTTGGAAAGAACTATTTAAATTGTAGGGTACTCATTTGGCCACCAGTAGCTCTTATCACTCACAAATAGATGGATAAATCGAAATAGTTAATCACTATCTTGAGGATTATCTTTGCTGTTTTACTACTGAGCATCCTTCCTCTTGGGTCCAATATTTGCCATGGGTCAAATGGAGTTACAATATAACTTGGCACTCGTCCATCAAGATGAGTCCTTTTGAGGCAGTGTACGGTCGATCATCTCTGTCACTTCTCGACTATGTGTAGGGCACTTCCTCCGTCGCTTCCGTTGATGAATTATTGACAAATTGTGCCACTAACCTGGTGTCACTCAAGGCAAACCTCCGGCGGGCACAACTTCATATGAAAAATTAGCAGGATGCTCACCAGACTAATAAGGAGTTTCAGGTGGGCGACTTGATCTATGTTCGACTCCAGGCCTATCGCCAAACATCAGTCATTCATCGCCAATCCAATAAACTTGCGAAACGTTATTATAGATCCTTCCGTATCTTAGACTGGATTAATATTGTTACCTACCGATTGGATATGCTGGCACATTAAAAAATCCATAACATCTTCCATGTTTCTCTACTCAAACAGTACTAGGGTGTAGTTGCACAACAGTCGGTTGACTTACCTGCTAAATCATGGGGCTCCCAGCCCCTACTGTAGTCGCAACACCTTATCAGTTTCCAAAAGATTTTGCTTAATGGCCAGACCATCTCCTAAGTGCTTGTTTAGTGGCACTCTCACTCATCCGAAAAGGCTACTTGGGAATCTATTGCTGTCTTTCATTGTGATTTTTTAACTTTTAACTTTGAGTATAAGGTTCTTTTTGATGGGGATGACAATATTACGGAACTCATCGATAAGCCATCAAGTACGAATAAGTCATCACGCCACTTGACAATTGCCAGAAAAAGTGCCCATCCAACTCAACGACCTCTCAAATTTTGGGATTACGTTTAATTATTTCCACTGCTGGCTGTTATTGCTATTTTTCTGTTTTGCCATTATGATTTTGCTCTGTTTTGTTACTTAGCCTTACTGTTTTGTTACAATTGTTACATTTGTTATTCTATTCCATTAGTTAGATTATATTCTATTACTATTGTAAGACTCATAGGCTTCATCGCATATTATATGCAACATTCTTGTAGCACTGATATTAAGAAAATAACAAATCATTTCCCCATGTCTGCTTCTCACTTCTCCTGTCACTCTCTATGATACGCTCTTAGAGTTGGAGTAAAGTCCGAGGAATGCTGCTTCACCGAGTTCGAGCGGTAAGGGCCGAGGACTCTGATACAGAGTGAGACAGGAGGGGAGGTCAAGCAGTGACTGACGACAAAAATCTGTAGATTAAGAGAAGAGAGGAGAAGAGAAGGGAAAAGAGGATCGAGAGGGAGAGGGAGAGGGAGAGAGAGGGTAAAGTGAGGTAGAGAGACGAGAGGAGAAAGAATTCAGCTGAAGTATATTCCCCTTTTCATTTATTGCCAACCGGTTTAAATAACAGCAAAGAGTAATTCCATGTGTTAAAACAGAATGTAGTTACAGCCACGTGAGCAACAAGATAACAGAATGTAGTTAAAAACAAAACAAAAACAATTAAAAAGAAATCAATCCCATGTGCTCTGTTATCAGACCCGATTATTAGAACCGGATATAATTTTGAAAGTTTTGGGAAACTTGCATGATCCGAGTGCTCTTCCGTGTGGTTGGTGGCTCCGCAGAAGGCCTAACATCCTGGTTTATCAAGCCGGTAACATTACCATCTCCATCGAAAATAACCTTATCCTCAAAGTTAAATGTGGGAAAGTCTTGCATAAATTTCGTAGCAGATTCCCAAGTAGCTTCAGTGGCTGATTGAGATTGCCAACGAACCAAGAACTGAGGAATGAACTTGCCCTGCAGAAGGAGTTTCCTGAAGCCTAGTAATTCTGCAGGATAGAGCATGGGTTGGGTACCGTATGCCTCAGTAGGAAAATCCACTGGTGGATTTGTTGCGTCTCCTCTGAATTGTTTCAATAATGAAACATGGAATACATTGTGTATTTTGGTGCCTTCCTGTAAGTCAACCCGATAAGCTACTGGGCCGATGTGTTCCAAAATGCAGAAAGGTACATAATACTTTTTTGCTAGTTTGTTTGATTGTCGATGTGCAACTGTGGTTTGGCGGTATGGTTGTAATTTAACAAGAACCCAATTACCAACTAAAAACTCTTTAGCAGTGCAATGCCTATCAATCTTTTGCTTCATGCGCAGCTGGGCTCGCCTGAGATTTTCTTTAAGGGTCGTGAGGATGTGAGTCTAGTCGGTGAGCAATTCATCTACAGCAGCCACAACAGATGAGCCCTACATGTAATCCAACAGAGAAGGAGGTGTTCGGCCATACACTGCCTCGAATGGGCTCATACGAATCGAAGAATGCCACGCGGTGTTATAATTTCATTCAGCCTAAGGGAGGTATTGAACCCAAGTGGTGGGGTTGTCAGCAACAAAACAACGCAAGTAGTTTTCTAGGCGCTGGTTAACAACCTCCATTTGCCCATCGGTTTGTGGATGGTAGGAGCTGTTGGTGGCAAATTTGGTTCCCTGGAGTTTAAAAAGTTTCCGCCTGAAATGACACATAAAGAGTGGGTCACGATCTGTCACTAGCTCCACTGGGACCCCATGCAACCTACATATCTCTTTAACAAAAACTTCGGCAAGATCTGGGGCTGTAAACTGAGATTACAGTGGTACAAAATGGGAATACTTGGACAGGCGATCCACAATCACCAGAACTATCGTTTTCCCTTTTGAAGGCGGAAAATGGGTAATAAATCCATTGAAACTGATTCCCAAATTTTTCCTAGGATGAGAAGAGGCTACAACAGACCTTGAGGAGCAGTTGTAAGGGGTTTAACCTGCTGGCATACGGAGCATTGTTGGATAAATTCATGGACGTCATGACGCATTTGAGGCCAATAGAAAATGTTGACAATTCAGGTGAAGGTACGTTGGAATCCCCCATGACCCCCTAGGGGTGAGCTATGATACTCTTGCAGGATGAGGTCCTGTATGGCAGACTCAGTGGACACCAGAATTTTGGTGTGGTAAAAGATGAGGCCATCTTTAAGAGAATAGTCAGCATGGTCACCAGGTTTGTTTTGAATGGAGAAGATTAATGAGGAAGAAGCAAGATTCCGTTTGTGGAAGTTTCGGAGGACATCCAGTATGGCCAGAACAGGACGGGTTGCAGCTTTCATAACACGGCAGGAGCCCTCTTGCCGCCTAGATAAAGCATCAGCCGGTCCATTATCTTTTTCGGGACGGTAAACGATGTCAAAATCATATCCCAAAAGCTTGGTGATCCAGCACTGTTGCTCGGGGGTGTGTATTGTCTGCGCCAGTATGGATTTAAATGGTTGGTGATCTGTCTGGATAATAAATTTGGACCCCAAGAGGTAGGGCCGCCACTTCCTGACAGGCTTAACCACTGCGCAGAGCTCCTGAACATAGGTAGATGAATTCTGCAGTCTGGGAGAAATCTGCTTACTGTAGAAGGCTATTGGATGACCCGCTTGCATCAAAACCGCTCCTACACCTGTCCCTAATGCATCGGTGTGTATGAAAAAGGGCTTAGTGAAATCGGGTAAAGCCAAGACATGCGTGGAGGTGAGAACAGTTTTAAGAGTTTGAAAGGCTATCTCTGCTTCAGAATTCTAGAGGAAAGTGCCCTTCCTTAACAGATGGGTGAGAGGAGTGGCAATCTGGGCATATCGGGCCACAAAATGGCGATAATATCTGGCTAATCCCAAGAATCCTCACAGCTGTCGGACATTCGCAAGCGTTGGACATTGTTGTACTGCTTCTATCTTAGTGGGATCCACAGCTATTCCTCGATCAGTAATTATATGTCCCAAGTATGCTATGGATGAACACCCAAATTCACATTTGGAAGATTTGGCATAAAAAAAGTGACTCCGTAAAATCTGGAGAGTCAACCCGAGATGCTTTAAGTGCTGCTCCCAGGAGGGGCTATAAATCAATATGGCATCAAAAAATACAAGGACTAACTTTCGAAGAACAGGACGAAATATTTCATTCATCTCTACTTGAAATGTGGAAGGGGCATTGGAGAGTCCAAAGGGCATCACCAAGAACTCATAATGGCCCTCATGAGTGCGGAACGCAGTCTTGTGTATATCCTCCTTGCTGACCCGCATCTGATAGTAGCCTGCCCGTAGATCTAGCTTTGAAATACCTTAGCGCCATGGAGTTCGTCTAATAGCTCATCCACAGTTGGCAGAGGAAATCTATCCTTCACTGTAATTGCGTTCAAAGCTCGGTAATCAACACAAAACCGACAACTACCATCCTTTTTCTTTACTAGTAGCACCAGTGATGAGAAAGGGCTGGTACTCGGTTGGATGATCCCTTCATCGAGCATATCTCAAATCATTTTCTCCATTTCTGCCTTCTGGAAATGAGGGTATCAATATGGCTTCACATTTACAGGAGAGGCGTTTGGTTGGAGGGAAATTCGATGACTAGTGTTACGGTGGGGGGGTAAACCATGTGGCACAGAGAAAACATCAGCAAAGGAAGAGAGAAGGGTCTGCAGGGAGTTGGCCATCTCCGGGGAAAGATCTATTGGTAGATTGAATTTGGGAGAGGCCTTAGGTAAAGCACCTGCCATACATTCCTCATGTGCCTTCAACACGATTAGATGAAAATATGTGGCAACTGACTTGGTGACTTCACCTCTTCGCAATTGGCTTAATGTCATGGTGGACATGGTGGCCTTCGGTAATCCGTGTAAGGTAATCGTGTGGCCATCATGATCAAAACTCATCCAGAGAGCCTTGTAATCGAAGAGCACGGGTCCAATTAGAGCCAACCATTATACTCCAAAAACTATATCAGCGTCATAGATGGGTAACAAATGTAGGTCCACTGTAAATTTGGATTTACCCAGAGTGGCTACAACACCGTTACACAATCCTTCAAAGTGCAGAGAATCTCCATTTCCAACCGTGACATTAAGATGATGTGATGGTTAAATTGGTAGCCCTAAGTGTTTGGCCATTCTGATTTGTAAGAAATTATGGGCGGAACCACTATCCACCAAAATAATCATTGGCTGGCCCATGATATAGCCTTGTAATCTCAGAGTGGAGGGGACAAAGTGGCCTTCCAGTGCGTGTAAAGAAATAGTCGGAGCATGATCTGGAGTTAGGCAAGGAGATTCTACCCCCAAAGTATGCTCTGCTGCCAAATCTCCTTCTACTGTTTCAGCCTTGGAAGGTGAAGATGTTAGGGTATCAGAGTGATCCTCCTCTATCAGCATACACAAAAATTAGGGCGGTTTACACCTGTGGCCAGGTGTAAATTGTTCGTCATAGTTGAAGCAAAGCCCCTTCTCGTGCCTAGCGGCCATCTCTGATGCGGTGAGGCACTTGATGGGCAACCCGGGTGGTGGATTTGGTGAAGGCAACTGTTTGGCATGAGAGTTAGGAAATGTTACATATGGTTTGGGCACTGGAGTACGATGAGCCAGTGAGCAGCTAGCATCTATTTTCTCCTCCACCAGCTTAGCCATGCCAATGGCTTCTGGAAGCGTCTGAGGCTTAACTAGAAGCAGTTCTCATCGTATGTCATCCCGCAACCCGGATAAGAAGCAGTTCAGTAGATTTGTCGCAGAGAGTCCCGTAGTGCGAGTGGAAATGGTTTTGAACTCTGTCATATACGCCGCAACCGATGAAGTTTGCCGAAGTTTGTACAAGAGAGCTTCATGGTTTAAATAAGAAGAGGGACCAAACCATAGTTCTAGGTCTCGGGTGAACAGGTCCCATGTCAATAACTGGTGGGTAGCATGCATCCATTGATACCACTGGAGTGCTAGACCCGACATGTAGAAAGCGGCTATGGTGAGTTTCTGATCAAAGGGGGTAAGATGGTATTGGAAGAATCGTTCAATTTGAAATAACCATCCGAGAACGTTGTCGTCGGAGAAAAATGGAATTTCAAGCTTTGGTAAGTGTACGGGAAGAGGGGATTGGAGATTGGTTTGGTTGTGAGGGGGAAGAGATTGGGTTGCTGAGTGAGGAGAGACGGGTAGTGTGGTTGATCATGCCAGGAACGATGGTTGTGTTGGAAGCAAAGGAGGGTTTACTGTGGATCGATTGTGAGCTTCGATTCGAGTAAAGGAATGAAGGACTTCTGCCATAGACTTCTGCAACTGTTCACTGAGAGTAGTGTTAGAAGCAATACCTTCAGAATGGTGCTGGAGGGTGGTGACTATACTCTCGGACTGGTGTTGAAGAGCGACGGTCGTCTCCTTCAACCCAGAAATGGATTCCTCCATTGATTTAGACTGCGTCGTCATGCCCTCTACCATTTGTCTCAGTGAAAGTACCAATTGATACGCTCCTAGAGCTGGGGTAAAGTCTGAGGAATGCTGCTTCACTGAGTCCGAGCGGTAATGGCCGAGGACTCTGATACAGAGTGAGATGGGAGGGGAGGTCAAGTAGTGACTGACGACGAAAATCTGCAGATTAAGAGAAGAGAGGAGAGGAGAATGGAAAAGAGGATCGAGAGGGAGAGGGAGGGGGAGAAAGAGGGTAAAGTGAGGGAGAGAGACCAGAGGAGAAAGAATTCAGCTGAACTATATTCCCCTTTCCATTTACTGCCAGCCGGCTTAAATAATAGCAAAGAGCAATTCCATGTGTTAAAATAGAATGTAGTTACAGCCATATGAGCAACAAGATAACAGAATATAGTTAAAAACAGAACAAAAACAATTAAAAAGAAATCAATCCCACGTGCTCTGTTATCAGACCCGATTATTAGAACCGGATATAATCCCGAAAGTTTCGGGAAACTTGCGTGATCCGAGTGCTCTTCCGTGTGGTTGGTGGCTCCACAGACGGCCTAACATCGTGGTTTATCAAGCCGGTAACACTCTACCTGAATTCCCCTCTCTTCTTGCTCTTCTTGCTCAACTTCTCCCCGAATCACGATTTCATATGCACGTTGATTGCATCAAAAACTGTACCGAGAGATGAGAGTTATGTACTCATATTGAGAGGCATAGAGATTTGCATAATAATTACTGATGAAAGTGATTTTCTATTTGGAACAACGATTTCATGATTTATTTCTTTGATTAAAAATAATTTTTCATGTAAAATTATTGTCTTTTTTATATTTAATATACATATGTTACAGTTTCTTTTGCTGTATTATCGTAATGCTACTTCATCTCAGTAGATTCAATCAAAGGGAGAGTGCTTACCCCCACTTCCATACTCTCTTAGGCCTTGAAGTATAAAGAAACAAAACCATATAAAACATATCAAATGTAATTAACCAGCCATATTCCTACAACTATTGAAGGGTTAAACAAGTTTCTTTCTTTTTTTTTAATGCAACCCATGCCGGTTTACTCTGATATCCGTCTCAGCTCCGGTGAAAGAAAATGTGAGAAGAAAAACCAAAAAGAGATTCGATACCCTTCCAGTATTGCCCATAGCTGAGAGAGTCCGAAGGAACACAGACTTATTTCTCGATCACCACCATAGAATAAAATATCACCCGGTATTAATAACAACTAAATTCTACATATAATAAGCTGCAGATCTTATTGCCAGCAAAAGATAATGGGAACTTGAGTACATTAACGATTTATGCATAACATTACAAATCAAATTACAATTCACAACCCTCAATAATCACACCCCCAGCATCACCTCTCAACTCAACCCTAAAGAGCCCGTTCGGTTTCAGGAAATGCAAGGATATGATTTAAGTTTTAAAATAGATACAAAAATGAATAAATGCGAATCCAATAATTCAATTAATAGCAATTTGTAGTTTTGAATCATTCTCTATTAACCATTCCCTCGTTGTAACTTACAGAAATGTGAAAATATAGAAGGTTTGATTTCCTAATTTCGTTATTGAGTAGTGTAATTTTGATTAAGTAAATAAGAAAAAGGTGCACGACAAGAACACAGAGGAACAGGAATCTTCAAAAAGGCCATAAACGCTAATGGATGGCTGTTTGAATTGCCCTCATTCGCAGCCTGAACTCCTCTCCTATCTGTACTCTGTTTTCGGGTTCACAACTGCGAAAAGTAAGCAAGAAAATTTTCGAGTAATTCATCTCGTCAAGAAGAAAACAACCAACAAATCCCTTCATCATTCTCTTAAATGTTCAATTTTACCTCTTGTAAAAGTCGAATAATTCGAATGTCGAGAATTCCTGCGTCTCCGGTTGAAATTTATCAGAGTATCACGACAAATGCGAGGCCAACAATTAACTGTCGCAGCAAGTTGTGACAGTACAGTTTGAAGGCGGTTTACCTCTACTTCAATGATCTGTTACCAGCAGCGAAAATGTCTGTCGATCTTTATAAGTCAAAGATATTATGTAAGAGATCAACTGCCGCCGGCGAAAGGGTCGGCGAAACACAGAACAAACCAGATGGGCTTGGCAGGAAGGTACTACCATACATAAACGGACTCATCATATCATGTATCCCAAAAGGGCTATGCATCCCTTGTGCCGGGGAGAACATCCCGGGCGATATTACCGGCAAATTCGCCGGCGCAGGGGACAAAACCCCCGGAATTTGACCCAAATCAACTCCATCCATTTCCACCATACCCATAGCTTCATCGACACCACTATTCTTTTCTCTGTCCTTACTTTTCTCGCTTGGGCTCGTCCTCTCTATTGAAGCCAACCTCGCCGCCGGAGATATAGGTCCTGCGGCGACATCGTTTGAAGTTGAAGCTGAATCGAATCCGGTTAGTCGCTGGACTATCGACATGAAATTGGACGCGTCGGCGTGGACGATCTTCGGGGAGACAGCATAGATGATTACGGTTTGGCGGTCGTCGGAATCGGACGGTCGCGTCAGAGGCTGAGAGAGCGGTTGTGAATGCAGCGGAGGTTTTGGAGCAGGCGGCGGCTTTCGGATTTTGTGCGAGTCTTTGCTGACTCTCAGTGGGGTTGGTCGTGGACCATGAAGATGTACCTCTCTCCTCGGTCCCGTCGATGGATTCAGGCCGGCTGTTGGGATCTCCGGCGGATCCATTGTGGGTCTCCCTTTGGTATTCAGAGGAAAGGGGTGGAGCTGGTAAATCTGACTCTGGGATTTTTCAACCCTTGTGCACAAGCTCATTCCCATTCGAGGGAACGGCCGCGGTCTCATTCAAGTTAGCGAGCGAGACAGGGTCGGAAATATATGCCAATCAAATAATTTATTTTAAAATATATT
>JAODPA010009756.1:0-12230 GCA_025585075.1 Nepenthes mirabilis | reverse complement strand
CCCCCCTTAAAATATTCTTTTTGATGAAGTAACTCTTCTCCCATCCCTGCCATTCATTATGACTGTTTAGAGTAAACTGCATAATTTCATTGGTAATGACCATACAGTAGGTTAAGCCAAGCACGCAATAGTAAGAATTAAAACCCTAAATTGTTATTGCAACTATACTAACTTGTGCAGATAGATTATTTGAATATTCTAAATGGAATGTTTTGAAAAAAAATTTTTTTTTTTTTGGCTGCCTGATTTCAGTGAAAACAAAAACCTGCTTGTATAGCAAAAGCTGAATGATATATGGGCATCCCAATTTGTATTCTGAGGTTGTGTCAACTCTCATTCTAGTAGTGCAATGATTTCTAGCTATGCACGATTTATGTGCTATTGTTGACTGGTAAGCTTATGGGATGAGATGCTCTTTGCATGTAGGAGCTAATAGGTTTTGGTAATTACTTTGGAGAGAAAGTGTGGAGTCTATGCTGATGCTTTTTATGGGTTGAAAGTTATATGCTATTTTATCTAACCAATAGTAAAGCACTAGCAAATTTGATACGTGGAAGATTGAAGGGTGGGCGGGAACTAATGCTGTGGCCATTAAAATTGTTTGCTTGGGAAAGGCTTCTGGGAACATCATAACATTTATTTCATTGTTGATTGCTGGCCCAAGAATAAGTTGCAGAGTGATCTTATGTTTCCTGATAACTGCCCGTCTCGTCTAGACTAGAATGTGGTTGAACCATCTGTCAGATTTTTACCCAAGAATTTTTCTAATGTGGTGCTTTGTGATGCTTACTTTGTGTGTCATATATCAAAATACTGGCTGATATCCTAATATCAACCAATCGGACTATTGGTATTGGGACCTTCCGATACCGGAAAATGTGATATGTCACAATATCAGTAACATATCATTGTATATTGGCCAATATTAAATCGTTATTTAATATGTATCAACCATTTCTTTCTTTTTACAAGCCTAAATCCACTTTTTTTTTTTGGTATCTTTTCAATACCAAGGAGGATATAAAGCTCTATTTCATTGATGTTAACTAAAACTTTTCAAATATATAGATATATAATAACCGGAGGTAAAATTTTAGTATATTACACGGTTTTGATGTGGTTATAGAAAATAATTGTGTTTTGCAGCGTCTGATGCTGATTTATATTGCTCAATGCGTTATACCGATACAGTTTTTTTAACCATAGTTTAGGTTCATCTATACTCATTGTATTCATAGCTGTAGGAAAGGGAACAAATATCCTTAGCCAGATGTTGAGTCAGCCTTGTTAATTCCCTCAAGTTGGTGCCTCTGGAAGTTGCAAGTAGTCCTTAGCAGTCCTTTAATCAGTTATCTGTTTGTGTTTGGTTATAGCAATACATATTTTTTCCAGTGTGTGTGACAATTGTCGATCATTCATATTTCTATCTTTATTTGTTCTCTATAAGTTTGTAACTTTGACATTCAATATTAATCTCTTCATTCTTCTGCTGGAATATTGGGTAGTTTGTGAAGGTAGGGAAATCTGTCGTGACTCTGACAGAAGTTTCAAGACTTATCATCTCACACTCTTTCAATTTTATACTAATGATGTGGACATGGAGTGGGAGATGTTCTTGAATGATTCTGGCAGTGAAAATTGTGCTACTTTTTTAGGGATCATGTTATTTCTCAGAGTATTTTTTTTTAAACTGCTTTTGGGAAAAACACTTCTGGGGTGTTCTTAAAAATCTCTGAATTGAAATATTGTGAAAATTCCATAGCAACTTATATAAAACTTTTGAGGAAGGGTTTTGATCAAGATAAAATTTTTTGTTTTTTTTAAAAAGCTATTTCAAAAGCAATGCCAATATGCTCTAAATTTGAACTTGATTGGCATGTTTGGTTCTCTGTTTATGAATTAAAAGAGATCGTTGTACATACTTATATTCCTCTTATCTTTTCATTTTTTTCCGAATTACATTTGGTTGCCCAATTAAGCATTTTCATAAATTAAGCTTGCTTTATGCTTGTTTTCCATTTTTAACTGTGTACTTTGCAGAGAAAATCTTTATGCTTGTTTTCAATTTTTAGCTAGTGTAATTTGCAGAGAAAGAGAATCTTTGCCTATATGGGTTCCCTAACGAGCAGTGGGAAGTCAATTTACCTGCTGAAGAGGTTCCTCCGGAACTCCCTGAGCCTGCTTTGGGTATCAATTTCGCCAGAGATGGCATGCAAGTGAAAGACTGGCTCTCACTTGTTGCTGTGCACAGTGATGCTTGGTTACTGGCTGTTGCCTTCTACTTTGGAGCTAGATTTGGATTTGATAAAGCTGATAGGTACCTTTTAATAAGGAATTGGCATCTTAAAGTTCTAATTTTAGCCTAAAGCTTCAAAAAGATAATAATGTTGAAGATTATAATTGAGGGTTTGACATTGAAGCATGCAATCTTTTCTGGTCTGACAGCACAATTATATGTTGAATAGATCTGCTGATTATTCATGCACCATTATGTCTTGAGCATTGATGTATATATCGACTAATATGTATCAATATTAGGGGCCCAAATACCGATATTTTCCTGTACGGTGATAATATTGGGATATATCAGCCGATACAATTGATGTATCAGTCGATATGGTTTTATTAGCTTACGATTTTTAGAAATTATTTTCTTCCGATATATCTAATATTGATACATATTGCCCGATATCGATATAACTATAATCGATACCCATATCGATATAACTATAATCAATACCCATATCGATAACGATATTTTCATCCATGATCATGAGGGATTGTATTTCCACTGATTTTATTGCTGACCCCAATTCTATTTATTTTCTATACGGGGGATCATGTGACATGGGAGTATAGGCATTTCCATGTCTTTTTTTCCTTTGTTCTTAGTATATCAGAGGCGTTTCCAAGGCATTACTTCAGAAATTTGATGGAAAAAAAGAGAATAGAATTATAATCATCATGCGCAATTTCGCATGTGCACGTGATGATGTGCACAAATGATATCCGTGGTTCTCTACTTAATTTCATTTTGGACGGTATAACCCATTGAATTGTAGGGTGCTGCCCAGAGCGAAATTAAACCTGTAATTTCCCGAACATGAAAAAACATAGACTTCCATTTGTCTGTTATACTATCGGTGTTGTTTGGTTAGGCGTTAATCCTTGCTTTTCTAAATCCTGCCATTGTTGATACTTTTCATCTTGTCATGACTATTCCATCTGAAAATATTGTTGTTTTTTGTTGTTTTTGATGCAGAAAGTGTCTATTCAATATGATTAATGACCTTCCTACTATATTTGAGGTAGTAACTGGAAGTGCAAAGAAACAATCTAAGGAGAAGTCGTCGGTTTCTAACCACAGCAGTGGCAAATCCAAACTTAACTCTAAAGGGGTAAGTCTATCATGTTTAACTTTAGTTTTGCCTCCAAGCCGTTTGCATATCTTTTACGGTGTAGTAGAAAATTAGTGTATTGATGTGCACAACATAGTTAGCCATGGTGAACCATCTGTGAAGTATATATTTTTTTTTACTAAGAACACATACTCTCATGGGGTTAAAAGTGTGTATACATGTCTTGGACACCGATACTCTCCCTATATGCCTCATCATATGTCGAACATGCTCTAACATGTTCTTTTTTTTTTTTTTTTAATATTGTCACGTCGCAAACCTTAAAACTACATTTATTTTATATTAATTTAATTGTTAACTTAAATTACTTTAAACCTATAGACTCAAAAATCCATTGACAAAATAAAATCCCAAATAAATATCAGACGTGAATTTGCAAATCGAATACTGACAACTATTTCAAATTAAAGTATTAATATAATCACAAGATCCAAAAGTTACGTTCAAATATGGCTCCAAACTTGACAATATAATACCTCAAACCATTCATAAGGAAGAGCATTCACATAAAATCAGAGCACTCGAAAATCACAACTCAATCGAACTACTAAAAAGAAAACCGAAATTAACTCAGACGCTAACATAATACATCACCAATACTTGAATTAGAATAAGAAAATCCAAATAACCAAACTAACTACATAAATCGTTGTTCTTACTAAATAATAATATATAAATTAATCTAAAAGTCTTAATCTAGCTCTCCGAAGCAGCAAAACTCCAGATCAAAAATTTTCCAAGTAATCCGAGTCTGTTAATATGAAGGGGGTTAATAAAATGAAAGTAAAAGTGAACTAATTGTTTAGCAATGTATAAAATTTTCATAAGTAAATATATATACAATAAAAATATGCTGGAGTATGTAATGATTGAATAATCGGAAAAACAATAAACATAATTTATAACTTATCATGCATCATATAAATTACTGATTTATTCATAACACATATAATATCTAAATATGTTCAAATTATACAAACATTTGTGGACCCAGGGTCTGTGGTCGCCTCACGAACAAAAAAGTGACTATTAAAGCTTTGTTATGTATGTTTCTACATAACTAAAGATTATACACTACTATTTAAGATCTGTAAGTGAGCCATCATAGATATTACCTTGTAGATAGGGGGAACGCTGCTTTCAATCCGCAGATGATAGATTTAAACTTTGATTATGATTGTAATATATTAGGATATGTTATAATATATCTCCGTCAATTTTCTACAATGGTCCATGTATAAACAAATAAAAAACCTCACACAAATACGAACATATTTCTTATATTTTCTCATACCGAAGAAAATATTTTTATATTTTAACTTATGTGGAGTTTTCTTCTCTATTTCTTCAAATAAATAACATGCGATACATCATAATTCTTATAGGAACCTAAATATGCAATTTTAAAGCATGTAAAAGCTGTATTATGTAATTTACAAACATATAAAAATTATTCATTACAGAAATTGTAGGAAATCGGTATAGTTAATGTAATTTCATTACTTCATTTCAATTATAAAGTATGTATGAGCAATTAAGTGTAAATTCTAACCATGCAGAATACATACTTAAGGATTCAAGACATGTAGGAACATATATCTGAAAATTAATAACATTTTGGTCATTTAAACATAATTTAAGGACATACATGAACATTGTTGCAGAAAATCAGTTGTTAAACATGATGTGGATAAATTGAAAGCATGTTTTTAAGAAAAGTTGTATGAAATGAGAGTGTGAATATATACATGAGAAGTATAAACATTATATATACAAAATTATGGCATGTATAAGTATTTGAAATAATAAATGCTCGAGGAAGTAGAGAAAGATTAGTAACAAAAGAAATAGGATTTAGATGCACTTGTTTTAATTTGATTTTACCCAAAATTACTTGATTTCTATTTGATTTCTCATTCTTCTTCTTTCTCTCTCTCTTCTCTTAAGAGTCAATTTAAAATGACCTAAAATCGGCCGAAAAAACCTATTTATAGTAAGTTAGCGCATTATGCGCAGGCCATAAGTGGATCCTGCATGGATCATATACAAAGGCAAAATCTCTACCACGCGTCTTCCCCAATTGCGCATGTGTATTGCTTAAGCGTACTTCAAGCGCAGACATTTTGCCTCCAACACACACATGCATCCTTTGAGTGCATATCAGACATCACCATTCTGCCTAAACCACACTCATGCATGGGTCAAGTATCCTTTAGACCCTGGACCTAATTCCTTAAAATTTAATTTCTTTTAAATTTTTGTTATAATTATTTTTGAAATTGATTTAAAATTTAATTGTTCATCAGTTAAAAAAATTAAAAAAATATTAAACTAAGTTAATATTATCCCAGCGTGTTGTATTCTCATTTCAGAAAAATAACACCTCAATGTGTTGGTATTGTGTCCGTATCCCATGCTACTATTCATGTTTCTTTAATTTTGTTTTTTTTTTTTTGTTTTTATGAAAACAAGTCAGCTAAGCACATCATCTAATTAATCAATAATGGAATGGATGTTTGTAATCATGGCTGGCGCTGTTTATATAATTGCGTTACCGGGATTTCCCGGTTCTATGACTGAAAGGACTGTATGAAGAGTGCGTGCAATTGAGAGGGGTCAAGCATGGCTAGATGCACTGGTTTATTGAGGGGATAGGCATATTTTATTTGCTATTGACAACTTTGCATCATATTTTCTTTCAGGTTCCTGTCCAATATGTAATGGATAAAAATATCAGTATTATTGTTAGTTGTAGTCGTATCAGTATTGAATATATCAGATAATTTTTTAAAAAATATCATAAGTTGA
The DNA here is from genome assembly GCA_025585075.1 of Nepenthes mirabilis. Classification (NCBI taxonomy): domain Eukaryota; kingdom Viridiplantae; phylum Streptophyta; class Magnoliopsida; order Caryophyllales; family Nepenthaceae; genus Nepenthes; species Nepenthes mirabilis. The sequence continues at coordinate 6,003 of JAODPA010009756.1, read as the reverse complement.
TAAAACTGTATCGACCTTTATATTAATTATTAGCAATATATCATGAGACATTGCCAATAAAGAAGCATACCACAATATTGTCATTGTATCAAAAAATATTAATATCATAGAGCCTGATACCGATACAAGTTGGTTTGTATTTACATAGATCTAATGGTTCATGGGAGAACTTCTTTTTGTGCGAATAGTTGTTACTTTCTATGCCTATATTATTTTCCTCGTAGCTCCATACAATTAAGTAGGTGCATGAATAATTACAGAAGCCAGGGTTTTTAAAACAAGAGGAGCAGACCGAACCTTTGATTCCTCGTCTGATGCGCTCCCCCATTAAGTCAGAAGGTGCATGGACTGCTGTTGAGAGTATTTTTGAGCTCCATTAAATAGACTGGGGCTCCCTAATCTTGCTTAGTTTAGACTCTATAAACTTGCGAAAGTAAAATATTTTGAAATATACAATACACATAAAATATATTCGCGACTATATGAAAATTGAAATAAATATTAATGGTATAGTCCATCTCCAGAATAAATATGAAAAATAATATAATTAACACAAAGATTTTGATAACAAAGGAAAATCTTGATAATCAACAGTTATTGGATAAAACCCTTCAGGCTTTTATAGTTAGTGAAAACAATACATTATAGAAATCAACTTACAACCTAATTGGTATAGACGTACTAAACCTCAACCAACTCACTCTTGACTTGTAGCCCTAACCCCTACCAAAGAACTCATTAGATTTGCTTGCAGTAGTAGAACTAAACACATTTCAATCTCTTTGTCAATTTTATTTTATTTACCGTAAATTTTTTCACACCATTAGATCCCAATGTCCACGCTATCAGTGTTCCAAAATAAGGGCTGATAGATTGGAACTAATGTCTAAAATAATAGAGATAAGTAAGAAAAGAAAACCCTTTTAATTTATCACATGAATAAGATTTTTTGTTTTCTTAGAAAAGAGATGGCTATTCACTTTAATCAAAGAGAGCTTTGAGGTCACAACCTTTATGCACTTTTTTGGTCGCTTAATTAATGAATAGAAATGAGGTATATATAAAGAAAGATGAAAATTAAGTCAAAAACACACGACCATTTACAAAACAGTATCCTAATGCACATGTGCCGCATAGGCGTGCTCTAGACATAGAAGCTTTAGGAAGAGGTCCATCCCCTCACACACATGCACTATTCAGATGCATTTCATACGTGAACATTTTGAATAAACGGCACTCATGTATGGCTTAGAAACACATTGGGCGTGGTCATTCTGAATAAAATATGCATATACACTTATCAAGTTTAGGTTAGTCATGAATATTGAGAGATGGTTATTTGTGAATAATAGGCATGTATCTAGCACTAACCTTCACCAATACTTGAGAATTTTTCAAAAAATTTGTTTTATCCAGTCATAAAATATGTCAATATAAAATATTTATAATAATCTCTTCCTTTAATAATTCTGTGACAAAACCCCTTATATATAAAAAGGAAACTAAAAAATATATGAATTACGGGTTCAGATACCATCGAAATAGAACCGGTATATATAAAAATTTACTCCAAGATAAAAGACTAATGACATTAAAACATTGGATTGGAGAAGTCAGTAGCTTCTGCTATTCCTAATCAACCATGGGTAGTGCATTTACAGAAAATATATGTAGAAATTGATAGTAGTAATATTTCAATGCATACATAATAAAAAGTTATTCAAGTGCACTCGTTAGAACAAAAAGTACAAACCAAACAATACATAGACTTAAAAAGTTAGAAAAAGTTGTACTCCTTTCTTGCTGTATTGGTACTCCCCCTTGTTCTCTGTTTATTTTACTCCCCCTATGTCTTTTATTTTATATTTTATTCCCCCTTCTTGTTACAAAATCTAAAGGAAGTGCATCAATTAGAGTCAAAGTGATCACTGTCCCATCGTGAGCATTGCTCATCGTAGAGTTGGTCTGTACTTTCCCTCATGTATGCTGAGCATCTAGCCAGACATCAATCCAACAAAAACCTTCAAGGATATGGAACTCTATTCGATCTTGATTTGCAGAAAGTTGAGATAAGTGTGTATTCATCATGACTAGTTGGTCAAACATCCGGAAGAGTTGACTTGTGATGACGGAGGAGGAGGACAAAGGTGGCTCAGAAGGTTTAGGAGCAAACAGAGAAGGGCCGGCATTTGGATATGGCTCATCTATCGAATGGGATGCTCAAGGGAGTGACGATGGATGAGTGCCTGGCTTTACTCACACGTGGTGCGATCAATAAGCTTACTAAGAGGCACACAAGGAAGGTACAGAAAAGACATCCCGAGACCCATTATAAGCCGTTGAATTAGACAATTGTGGAGAAGGTTGTCATCCTTATTACTCATAAAGACAAAGAACATATGTGAGTAGGGATGAAAATTGAGATCAATCGACCTACCGAGACAGAGAGCATAAAAGAGAAAAATCTTATCGTGTAGCAAATAGGCGTAATGTGTCATAGGAAAAATATTCGTCAGCATACTTTGACACACTCCAAGCCGCCAAGAAATGAGATATTTAGTTTTAATTATTTTCTGTGCCAAGTCCTAGGAGCGCCAAGTCCTAAGAGCACCATGGAGAAAGGAGGCGATCTCGTTGTACAAAGGCATGTTGTGAAAAAAGTAAGGATAGCTAGGATAGGGCATTTTTGGAAGATGAAGAGTGCTCACTATCACTTCCGAAGTGATTTGAAGGGTGCTCCTCCTAAGAAAGGGAGAGAAAGAGTTGGACATCTTGTCAACATTATGAATATTGGTATAAAATTCTTTGACAAGGTGGACGGATGGTGAAATGAGGTTAGTGAGGGCTGGTTCTCAGCGCCAGTCAACAAAGATGTTAGAAATGGATCGATCAAGGGAAATGAGGTCCACTTCTCGTCCCAAAGTAAGCTGCTGATGGGTTATGCATTTGCGGAAGAGCTTGTTCACAGCAGCATTAATGAAGTGATCCGATTCAAAGGGGGCGCCGCTCTGTAGACGTTTGCCTATAGATTTCTTAGACTAGGCCATCTAAATGCAAAACAAGCGGATTTGTATGAAGAGTCGCAGATCTAATACTTGGCGGAGAAAAAAAAAAGGAGAGTTAAACTCAAACCCTCCACAGTGAGGGTGTAAGGATGTAACTCCTACATATTTCGTTAAGATAAACCCAAATGTAAAGGAGGGGATGGTCAAGACAAGGGTGAGTGCCAAAACGGACCACCCATGACAAAAAGACCACAAAAAAATGTAAATTTACAATCAAATCTTACAAACTACAACACAGCCTGACAAGATTTGGACCCAATTATGACAAATCTCACTAAATGAGATGATAACACCCCTACCATTGGCCTAGCTATCGCCATGGATGAAGACTTAAAAGTTTGAGGCAGAGAAAAGAATGTGGAAACATACATTTGATTTTCCTTGGATTTGAGTAAAAATGTATAGATCTGGTATATTGGAATTAGAGAGAGAGTATGAAGAGAGAGTTGAGAGGAAATGTGAAGAGAATGGGAAAATTATGGACAACGTATGAACAGCACAAGAAGATATAGGCCGCTACAAATTGGCGCATGATGCGCGCTTCAAGTGCTGCAAGCAAATGAATTTGCGCACGCGAGGGAGACAAGCCCGCTTGAGGAGCTCACAATTTGGACAAATTATGCACGAATGATGGAGAGGCACACATCTGGTGTAGGTGAGTCCGGACAAAATAAGCTCAAGCGCGGGTGAAGCACCCATCAGGCGTAAATGCACAGTGCATCAGACATGCCAAGGGCTTAAAGCATGAGAGCACTGGTGCATGAGCGAGATACTGGTGTGGGTTAGGCACCATAATTTTTTTTTGTACATATATAATATATAAAATCATTTCATGGACAATACAACTTTTTGGTAAGTAAAATCACTCTTTTTGATCCATACTTTTTAGAGTTATCCTGGATAATTTAGTAACTAAATCATTTATATGTTTGACATGATAGACAAGACTGTTCATCTTTGTGCTTTGATTGTGATTGTTCTGAAAATTAGTTGCTAAATAATGAGAGGAATATAATCAATTTTTCCGCAACCATGGCACATAGGAACAAAGATAGGGGAGAAGTAAGATCTATTAGATTGACTCCTAGTATGGTTTGTGAAAAGGCTATGTTTTACCTTTCAACTAATCTGGACATTATTCGTAGTTCTTTTTGTTTTCCCGTTTTTATTAGGTTTGACCAAGACATTTGGTACATGTATCCTCTCCAAGCATTGTGACTCCGGTTTGATGAGAGTGGATATAATGATATTGCTCTTAGAGATAGAGGTGGCTTAAACAATGACAGTTTTTGAGTTGTCATTTGCTTTTGATTCGTTTTCAGTAAATCTCATACCCTTTCTATTTTTAGCCGCCTTTTCTAGACCTAACATACGAGCAAGTTTCCTAATTCCACTCAAGGGTTTTTTTAGGATTTTTTTAGATCATGTAACCCTATTGAGATCCTAATATATAGAACTGACATTCTTCACATTTACAAATTGAGACAAAGTTGTTACAAATGAAAATGCATACTTGAGTACATGCAGGTCGCCCTGCATGCGTCTCACGCTATTCAAGGTGGTCCAACTCTGCATTTCTTTCAGAACCTATAGTCAAATTATTTGGGACTGCCAGACTTCGGAAGCTAATTCGCGTGTAGGCAACATTGCTTGTTGAACCATTGACTCTTTGTTAGCCAGCATCATTGTCATTCGGCTTCTTTTTCTTTGCCTTTGGCCCTTAGTATGCTTTGCACTCTTTTCGGTTCAGCTTTTCACTGTCTTATCTTAAGTTTGCATTTAATTTATTTTTCTTTTTCTCTGGCTGAACTTACATTCCTCACTTCTCCAACCCAAGAAAAGGGTGTTTATGCTTAATGCTACAACATAATAGAGCTGGCGAGGTGGAATGCCTCCAATGGCAACCAAATTTTTACATTTTTTTTTCTGGCTTGAGGTTTTATATGCCACGAAATGTGTGTTGTTCAATGATATATTGTCAAATGCGAACAATCTAAGTTGGCTTTTGCATTTTTGGGCCATCTTTTCCCTGACTTCAGTTAAGATTATCAGGTCAAGAATTCAAAAGAGCCGGCAAATCTGAAGGTTGAAGACGAGGGATTCGAAGAGGATGTCAACGAGGAGCACGGAGACACGCTGTGCGGCGCTTGTGGAGAGAATTATGCTTCGAATGAGTTCTGGATTTGCTGCGACATATGCGAGAGATGGTTCCACGGCAAGTGTGTCAAGATTACTCCAGCTAGAGCCGAGCACATCAAGCATTACAAATGCCCTTCGTGCACCAATAAAAGAGCTCGGCCTTGACATCAATACCTCATTTCAACTGTAAGTGTCTCTGCTAACTGTCTAGGTTTCTAGCTTCTGCTAGTTATTATCACGGTTGTTTCTTCATTATGAGGAAGTCATGTAGGTTTTACATTTTATCCTGTTAAGTTCTTTCTAATTATTAGGAAATTCTCTTCAATGGGATGACCTTGGTTTATTTCTTCGAATTCCTACTACTTATTGTAGTTGAATCTGATGCATTTTGATCTGAACATTCATCTACAACAACATCTTATGTCTTATGAAGTGGAGTCAGATATATGAATCTGTTTTTGCCATTGTTCTGATCTTTCTCCTTGGTGTAGTTCAATTTGCTGCATTCTGATCTAAACAATCATCTGCAACTGCGGGTGGGATTATTGTATATAAAATCGGAATTTTGCCTTGGTAAATTCGGTTCTGTTGTAGGCAGAATCCGACAATTTGATGAAGTAGAAGAGGAACAGATTTTAAGATTATATTAAAAGTTAGAATCTGAATCGGAGTTCAAGTTTCCGCGGCCCATTCTTCCACTAATCACCTTGTATATAATAATAAAGCCTTATATCCTTTTTAACTGTATTCAATTGTATGAATTTATTTTTATCGTTATATAATATTTAGTGTAATATCT
>JAODPA010009745.1:0-13630 GCA_025585075.1 Nepenthes mirabilis | reverse complement strand
AATAATAATTTTTTTATCCTTATTTAATTATTTTTTTAGTCATTTTAACAATCAATGGAATTGGGGTTTTAATGAGTTCTAAATTAGATTGACTCGATGAGTTCTGAACTAGGGTTAGACGTCAACCGATTGCCAACAACGGCAACGGCAGGGGAGGAGGAAGAGCAGTCTTCACCTAACAGCAGTAACTACTCATTCATGGAGTTCTCACTGTGCAAAAACGGATGCAACCATGGGAAAAGAAAGAGATCATAGGGTTGGAGAGAAGTCATCGAGGGCTGAAGAGGGCTAGCGAGAAGCCCTATTGACTACGACTTGGATCCTGTACAACTGGAAAGTCATACATGAACGACTTGAACTTCAAACAACTTCAATAGCACTGTTCGTACAGAAGATTTCGAGAAGAATGGAGACCTACTTAAGCATGAGAAGGCTCTAACATGAATCTTGTACGTGGACGGGTCATCTTATCAACGAGTTAGAGATAAAATATTCAATTTCATTTAGATTTCTTGTTACTAATAATGTAGTAAAGTACGAAACGCTACCAGTTGGGCTCATATTAGCAAAGGAATGCTCAGTTAAAGACCTAATCGTTCACAGTGATTTAAAATTAGTTGTCAACCAAATGATTAGAAATTTCGAGGTGTCTAGTTTATGCCTTGTAAAATACCTAGCTATTGTAAAGAGTCTGATCGAATCGTTCAATAAGGTGAAAATTTGTCACATCTCAAGGGAAAATAATTGAAAAATAGATCAACTAACAAAAACAGTAAAGTTTCAAAATCCAGAGCAGTACACTAGGGAGATGAGGGAAGTCTTTACAATCCTGAATATATAGATCCCAAAAGAGATACTCCAAATCACAAACGATAATACATGGATGACTCCATACATAAGGTATCTCAAAAAAGGTCTCCTATCGAAAAACTGAAAAAAGCCAAACGCGTAAAGAAAACAGTGGGATGGTACACCAACCATCCCTCATGAATGAAAATTATACCAAAGAGGGTACTCTATCTCCTACATGCGGTGTTTGACACTAACCAAACTGAGTATGCCTGAGTAAAGTACATCTCAAAATCTATGAGTCGCATATAGGGGGTAGAAACCTAACACTCAAGGCCATATGACATGACTACAACTGGCCCATAATTAAAAAAGACGCTATGAAATTTATTAAGAGATCTAAAAACTATCAAATCTACGAGAGCGTTGCCCATCGGCCCCATACCAATCCTTAAACTACTTCACATTGGTTGTTTGCACATTGGTGACTCAATATATTGGGCCCATTTTTCATTTTGGGACAACAAATTCATCATAATCATGATAGACTACTTCACAAAATAGGTGGAGACATCCCACTAGTAAAAATCACATAGCAGAATGAGACCGAATTAGTTCGACAAAATACCATTTATAGATTTGAGATACCCGAAATCATAATAACTGACAATGGAGCGCAATTCACCAAAAAATGGTTTTTCAAATACTGCAATAACTTGGGGATCAACTTGGTCCATGCTTCTGTTACTTATCCCTATATAAACTAACAGGTGGAGGTAATGAACCGACCTTTGTTACATGGGTTAAAGATGAAGTTGGAAGACGCAGGAGGCTTTTGAGTAGACGAACTCCCATCTGTACTTTGATTTTATCGGATGACCTCTAGAGAACCAATATGAAAAATGCCATTCAACTTACATTATGGGTCCAATACGGTTATCTTGGTAGAAATTGGACTACCTAACATCTAAGTTGAAAATTTCAGTCCTCATAATAACTCTCAACTTTTGAGAGAATACCTAAACCTACTTGAAGAAGTTTGGGACACAGCAAGGCTACAAGTAGTAGCCTACCAACAACAAGTCCCTAGTACTACAATGAGAAGGTGACGACTTGCCAATTTGAGGTAGTGACTTAGTTTTGAGAAATATAGAGGCTACAGGCAAGATCGTCGATAAGAGTAAAGTTTTTTCAAATTGGAAAGGGTCATTTAGAATTTCAATTATTCTCCAAAAATGATACATATAAACTATGCACCTATCATGGGAAACTGATCCCAAGGGCATGAAATTCCCTGCACATTAAAAAATATTACCAATAAACTTGCTTCCAAGCCTAAATGAAGAAGAGGTATGTTTTGCATCAACATATGGGATGCTTGTAGGATGTACTCAACCGTATTGATAGTAATAAATTTACATTTTGTTATATCTTTTGTTCATTTTTTTGCTTATATATGGTTGTATAAATTTAAATAACCATGACTAAACCTAAATCTGGTAGGAATCTCGCCTATTAAAATAACCTATTAATAAATAAATAAATAAATATGTCACGATATCAGATGATGCAACCTAACAACTCAAAAGACGGTCAGACGCCAATTATAGTATAAAAACCCGGGAGGCTTGAAGACAAAAGTCTGACTTTTTTTCGAGAGGTTAAATTAAGCATTGAATGTAAAAATCTTACGGGGCTTTCACAGCATGAGTATAATGATATCCTCCCACAAAAATGAGCATTATCAGTCGAATACAGTCAACGGACCATGGTCTAACAATGCTAGGCAATGACGGCAACATCGCCTAGTTGGCGAAAGAAAATAGTCCCAGACAAAAATTCAACATGAATAAAAATAATATCAGTGACAATGATTGACACAATCTAACTAATCTATTAATATACAAATGTCTACAATATATAGATCCAAGCTTTAAGCATAGAGGTTACAATCGTGCTATCTATTGCCTACATACAAATGCCTCGACTATCCTAATGCTGGAAACCAGACGGAGATCGAAGTGGCGAGTTCCCACCAAGCTCTGAGAAATCCCTAACGTCAAAACGCAAAGAAATCCTAGAATCTCTCAGATCAAGGTAGTCTAAAGGAAAGTCAGGAGCCACAAAGACACAATCCACGTGCAAAGAAAAAACCCGTCCTGAAATCTGTCATCCAGAGTAGGCCTAACTTCTTCTGGTCGAAGATGTATCCTCAATTCTCCTTCAAGTCAGGTGCATTTATCTTGAAGAACGGCAATTAAGCTGGCATCCGAAATTGACCAATGCTCAACCTCTCAGAATTTATCCTTAAATGAGACAATCAGATCCATAGCTACAACCTTTTTATCTAATAATTCTTGAGATTTTGCCATCCACTCGAATAGCTCCCAATCTAAGTAAACGGCCCGATCTCGGATCTATTCAACCTCAACAACAGCAATTTCAACTCAGATCTCCATCTCCCTGAATATAGAAGGGTCAGTATACATTTAGGATATGCAATCAATTTCAATATCCCATTTATACAGCCCACCTGGATCAAACAAACTAGTTTTTCCGACTGCCAAGCAAATCAAAATGGTCAATCAAAAATAATAACAACAAGGAGAATACTTAGAGACGAATGGTCACATAAATGACACTTCACTAAAAAAAAGACCTCTCCTAAAAAGGACCAGGAGAATTACTGAACTCAGAAACAGGTGGAATCCTCCAGCATAAAAAAGGCAGAGCGCGATGCTAGTATGGAACCTCAAACTCAGAAGGAGCTGAAAAAGCATCCCAGTTTTTGGGGCTCCCAGATGGTGAAATATTGACCTGTGGGACCTCTCCAATTTCTAAAACTACAGCCGAAGGGCAAGACTTAGGAAATCTCATAAAAACTTCAGGAGTAGTAGCCTGAAACCCTCTACTGTTCCTTCGTCATTATTTGGCCCTACGTCTAATGCGACGGGAGGTGTAGAAATGGGCTCGTTAGGTGATGAACTAACACACACGATGACCCCATACTCAACAATAAATGGAGCATCACTCAGTTCACCCAAACTACTATGAATAGGATCATTTATTGTCAAAATAATGGGCAATGGAGCTTCACTACCCTCAACAAATTTGGATGCCCCCACAACAATTGGGCGGTCTGATGAAGGAAGATTAGAATTTGACCTCTAAGATAACTCGCCAACTTTTAGTGTGGTCATCTCATCACGGGCCTCATCAATCGTCTTATCATAATTATCAGAAAAGGACGGAAAGGGTAAATTAAAGCTTTGAGAACCTGCCCTTCTGATTGCCCCTTTAAGAGAATCCAGAATAAAAAATTCTCCTGATTTTTTTGGGACTATGGAGAGGCATATCAACAACGGCTTCCCCTTCAATCCTAACCTTCCAGTTGACTTTGGCAAGTGCTTTACAAGTTAGAAAATTGCTTGTCCTTCGAAATGATAGTGCATTTTCTTCAATCAGTTCAGTCAAGAGTTATGCCATAAAAGTCTCATTTTCTGAGATATCTTTGGAGTAAGCATGATTCTCCAACTTTCATTCATTGAAAGGGTCCAATCAGAAAGAATTGTAATAAAAAAGTATCAATCCTTCCAACCCTTTATTCAGTCCAAATTCCCCCGACTTATTTTATATTTTTCTTTCGAGGAGTAAACGAAATCTAATTGCTCTCCCGTTAAAATCAAAAAATGACTTTGGCAGCCCTAGCGTCTAGATGAAATTTTCAGCGGCGAAGGAAAACTCAAAGAGAGACTAAATACTTGATGACATGGGATGAAGACGCACCACGGGAATTTCTAGAGCCTCCAAAATATCATACAACACCCTCACAAAAGGAATATAAAAGTCCTCCTTTAAATAGATTTCATAGATAGCAACGAAGCCAAGCTTTTGGGAACAAGTTCTCTTATTGGGTGAAGGAATAGGAAATGGCGATAGGAATGTTAAACCTATTGTAAATATCTAGTACATCCTCTACCGCAAGACTGGACAAAATCTTAGCAACGCCCTTGGAAGCTACTTGAGGAGCCATAAAAATAAGAAGAAGCAAAGAGCAAATTGGGGTTGGAAGAAATGAAATATGAAGAACTGCATATGTGAATGAGTGTTAGAATTTCAATAGGTAAGGACTCCAGACTAAAACAGTATCGTTCAAAGGTACTAAAGGGGCATGTTTTCATAATAATTGAAACACATGTCAACACAAAAATGCACAACAGCGTGTCTATTTCACTACGTCGATTATGATGGGCTAACGCAGCACTTCCCAGAGCATTAGACTGACAACAAGCAACTCTGACGCATAGTTAGGCCCATCTGTTTCACTACATCGGTCATGACAACCTAACATAGCGCTTCCCAAAACAGCTGACTGACAATAAGTGGCTTTGATATTTGATTAATTATGATAAGACAATTCGAACCAATTGATCTACGGATGCACAAATATCACGTTCATTCAAATTAAATTATTACATGGTGAAAGATTAGAGTTATTAGAGATTCGAAATGTCAAATTGTTAGAAATTAAATAATAAAAAACAACATTCATGCACATGTTCGACACTCAACTCAAAGTCAACCACTCAAAAAATATAAATATGTTGAAGCAATAAAAAGAAAGTAGAATATCATTCAAGCAGTTTTATTCGTTGATTCTTTTCACAATATACAAATTTACAATAGTAAAAGTACAACTCGAGTGAAAGGGAGAAAGACATAGGAAGAGAAAAAAAATCCCTCTTAGGTATTTCAAAGGCACAATGGAGGAAAGAAATGAACAAGAATCGTCCGCCTATTCTGACAATAGCCACCTAGATCACTTCAAGAGAGAACGTAATGCCAGGGGCCTCGTTACTGCGACAAAGTTTGGCTTTGGGACGGACGTAAAAGAAAAAAATTAAGATAATTTTTCCTATAAAAAAGGGTAACCAATATAATTTTTAAGTCTTTCCTCAAATTATAATTTCAAAATCTGGAAGAGAACTTCCACTGACTCCAACAATGATTACTCGTGACAGTAACGATATCATGTCAGCTCAGAATAGTCATACTATTAGGTAAGAAAAGAATATCCTATGATACAAACTAAATAAAGCTGCCCAATTTATAACCAAAATCAAGATTCTGTTGGTTACTAATTCGATGAAGATATTGAATCACTGTCATTATAGGTAGATAATCAAATCCTATCAAACAAGACCCTTCGTATTTAGAATATCTGTGTCAAAGATATGCACTAGTGAAGCACCAGCCAACGTCCCATCAATGACATACTAGAAGTTTGAATTCAAATCTCCCAACATAGATGGCTAGTGATGGGTACGGCCCATAATGGATCAACCCAACACAATCAGTCCAACACAAACTTAGATCAATGTGAAAAAATCCATTGGTTCAAACAAAGAAATGACAAACCAAATTCAATCTGTCGAATAATAACTCCTAATGGTACTAATTGAAAGGTTTAATCTAATCTATCAGTTATCAAACAATAAAATGGAACCAAATGATAATCATTAACTAATTGATGGCACGATCTAAAAACGGCTGTGAAAAGGCACGTTTTGTGCTGACGTAAACAATCAAATTTCGACTCTGTTAAAAGTACAGCGAAAACAGTATATATAATAACAAATATCCGATACACGTAAAGGATATTTAGTACTAGATGCTAACGAGATAACAAGCATACACAATATAGAGAACGATGAGCAATAATGATAAAGACACGGTAATCGAGAAAAATACTCCGGGTTTCAACGGCCAGGAAAGCAATGCACTATGAAAATTAACTTACAAATCGAGTGGTAACAACGCGCTAACCTAGTCGACTTAGTCCCGTCACGTGTTCCCTACCAAGAAACTCCTTAGATTTGCCCGCGGCAACGGAACCGGACACCTTCCGATCTTCACTTTAATCTTCCCTCGAATCACTTGAATTGCCAATCACAATCGAGTCTCGTTCTTCACGAACCAACGTCTCCAACGAAGGTAGAAGGTAATGTTTCAATGGTTAAAGAAGGTTGGTGAGAAAATTTGTTTAGACGTGAAGAGCAATCTTGCAGTATTTGGTTTTCTCAAGAGAAGCAATGACAATGGAGCATATGAGGCTTTCTTCTCAAGGGAGGCACGAAAATATTCAGTCAATAGTCCTTAGGGTTTCAAAAACATAAGCCTAGTATTTATAGAGGGCTACAAATTTTTGTTTAAAAATTTGCCCGCGCGGCGGGCACACGGACCGTTTCGTGAGAAACCCTGAGTGCGCTCGAACGGCCAGAAGGCGAGCAGCGAGCGGGGACCATACTGTTTTTTAGGCTCGAGCGGGTATTGAGCGCCAGGCGAGCAGGATACATTCTGGTTTTTCTACTCGAGCGAATGTCGAGCGCCAGGCGGGCACGAAGGCTTCGGACGAGCTCGAGCGATTGGAGGGCGGGAAGCAGGCACGGTACATATGTTGATCCGAGAATAAGTATAACCCGACACTAACAAAAAATACATACAGTCACGGAATATACCAATTATAAAAATAACCCTAACAGGCTGAAATGGCCTTATCATAATTCGCCAAGCAGCCTCTTCACTAAATTGGGGCGACAGTTATACCCCAAAAGTAATACCTTCTTATAATTAATTTAAAACGACTCTAGACCAGTGTAGAGATTTTAAGTGCTGACCAGTTGAATAAATTTTAGGCTATAAATATGTCTTCTCCCATACAAGGAAAGAGGAGGAAAAACACTCAATCATTTGAGTGCACAAAAAGGAGAATTTTTCTCTAGATCCACACTCATCTCCATCCTCTTTAAATTTTAGTATTTACTTATTTACCATTTTTAGATTATTGATTTGAGTGTCGAAAGATATATCGACAAGCGAGTCTCGTATACTTATTACTTCTGATTTATTTAATTATGGTGTGTAAAATTTAAATTCAGTATTACGAAGATCAGACCCATTTTTGTTCAAATATTCAAGCGAGACAAAGCGACTCTCTAATTCATATATTAATCTGGATTCACGAGATGCATTACAAAATTTGTTATATATGATGGGTACACTAGTAATGGGCTGGCCCAAAGGAAGGACAACGGAAGCCCAAGAAGTTCGGTCAACATTTTCTGACGACCCAGTGAGAAAACGGGCTGAGGAATTGAAAAGCCCAGGACTGTCAACGTCGGCGTTGACCGTCCTGGCGGCCAACTCGCTTGGGGACGGTCAACGCCAACGTTGGCGGCCCTTGCCCAGCCCGATTGGGCCTTTAGAGGCTTCGCTACAGTGATGGGCCTATTCCATTCTGGCCCATAGCCCGTCAGTTGATCGCCAGCCACTCTCCCTTCATTCTCCACGAAGACGGCCAACGCACTGACGGTTAACTCAGACGTTGACCGTCTGCGCCCTGCACATTGGGCCCAAGTGGCGCCTTTCTACAGTGATGGGCCTGCTCCGTTTGGGCCCACCACTCACCAGACGGCCAACCACAGCTTTCCACGCGTCTCCCACGATCTTAATCTACACCAGAAAGGATGCTAACAAGATTGGCGTCCTTCAAAGAAGGAAAGCGCCAATCTTCCCGATTCCTTGCCCGCCAAGGTAACCCAACGGCAATGTACTGAAAAGGAAGGACGTTAGTTTGGAAAGCGGTCAGCCTCCTCAGAAGGAAAGGATCACACCCACCTTGGCAACCGGCATCTGCTCCAGAAGGCAAGCCAGCCAAGGCAGAGAGGGGAGGGATCACGCCTTCCAAAGAAGGATGATCACTCTCCCAGCCATAAAATAAACCCCAGAATCCTCATTCTGGGCACGTCTGCATTAACACAGAAAACCCTAAGTGTTCTGAGGATCAATCTCTGGCTCTCGGCAGCCAAACTCTCGAACACAATCAAACTCCAAGGCAACGAACGGGTCTCTACAGCCGTTCTCTGCCTTCCCACCATCCAGATACGAGAAAGGCCTTGCGTCTCTCTGACATCTGAAACAAAACACTCTCTGTCCCTCTTCCATTGCTCTCACGCATTTTCAGTTTCTTCCCTCTTGAAAACTGTTTTATTGACTTAAGCGTCGGAGTGTTTTCGGTAGGATTACATTCCGTCGTTAACGCTGACCTCTTGTTTGCTTTAGTGGTGTGCAGGATTCGCACTCAATGAACGGAGCCGGTTTACTCCATCCAAGGGAATCCGAATATGTTCGAAGTCGAATCCAGGTATGCATCATTGGCGCCGTCTGTGGGAATCGCTTACAAAAAGCCTACCACAAAAAACCTGCACAAACTCTCTCTGTCACCTTCTTCTTTAACAATGGTGAACACGAGAGCACAAGCTAGCAACCCCGCTAGAAAGACTACTAACCCCGACCAGGACCAGGCTGCTGATGTCCTGATCAACGGGGCCACAGGCGGAGTTCCACCGCCTTATTTTCAATAATTGGTGGAGCAGATGCAAGCCAACAATCGCCTGCTCCAGTTACTTTGCACGCAGAATGAGCAGCGACAACAAGTGGCTCCACCAGCAGCCATTCCAACTCCTGCCACCAAAAAGGGTGGCCAAAGGAAGAAGAAGCCGGCCAAAAGGCTTGCCAAAGCCGGGAACAATCCGGTTTCGGCGTCCTCCCGCGTTCCTGGCTAGAACAGGCCAATGGAACGCTCCGGGAGTACGTCTCTGATAGAGAGCCCACAAAGAAGAAATCCTCGATACTCTTGGGCAGAAGACCACCACACTGTCCAGGAGCGAGCCTCCAGGACAGCCAGGTCCACTGGAGGCAGCAGCCGACCGGCTGCTGAACCCACCGGGGACAAGACGGAGTTGAGGGACTTTCTCAACTCCAAACGATCTGCAAACGCTACTCGCGCCGATCCGCGAGTGGACAAAATCTGGAACCATGTGTTCCAGAATGACGAGCGCGCCATCGACTTGGACAGATCACCTTTCACTGCAGAAATCTTGAGCCGTCCTCTGCCGTCCAAGTTTAAAATGTCGTCCCTTGACTTATACGATGGGAGCAGTGATCCGGTTGATCACCTGGATCACTTTTGCATCCATCTAAGTCTACAAGGGCTAGAAGACTCAGCGATGTGTCGCTACTTCCTGCTCACGCTGAAGGGAGACCCCAGAATCTGGTTTCACCATCTCCCTTCAGGCACTGTTGGTAGTTTTCGTGAACTCACGAATCTCTTCCTGGCTCAGTACGCTTCGAGCTGACAGGAAGAGAAGCAGCCGTGGGACCTCTCCCACATAAAGCAGAAGCCGGGAGAGAACCCACGGCGTTTTCTGGATCGCTTCGTAGCTGAGGCCAGAAGGATCCCCAGGATCACAAAGGAGATGAAATTGGGCAGTTTCATCTCAGTGCTTACCTTCAGTGACTTCTTCAAGCACTTGACCCACAAAAATCCTCAAATTTTCAGCGAAGCGGAATCCATCACTAGGGCCTACGCAACAGCAGAAGAGGCCAACGAGGCAAAACGTCCTGAGCGGACGGATCAGCCTTGGCCGTTCCCTGGTGATGGGAAAAGAAAATACACTGGCGGAGAACATTTCCGCCAAAAGTAGCGCCGGACTGGGCCCCCAGAACGCAAAGATTATGGGCCCACCACTTTCACGCCCTTGACAGATAAGCGCTCCAATGTCCTAATGTAGATCCGCGGAAAAAAGTTTCTGAAGTGGCCAAAAACGCTGAAAAAGAACTCGGGAAATCAGTCCAAATACTGTGACTTCCATCGCTCTACTGGCTACTCAACCAAAGATTGTAAAACGCTGCAGAGGGAAATAGAGGACCTGATTCGTAGAGGACACCTCACCCGATTCGTCAAGGGACCTGGACAGAACTCAGGGGCAGCTGATGAAGGGGGCAGGAGCAGACTTCTCCCCGAAATAGGATTGCGGCAGGAGTGGTTAACATGGTCACCACCCGACCTGCCAGGAGCCCAGCGGATAGCAAGGAGCAGCAGACTGGGAGGAAGAAGCCGCGCACAGTAGACAATATTATTAGCTTCAGTGATTGTGACTTGAGCCATGTAATCTCCCCCCATGCTGACCCTCTTGTAATCTCGACACTCGTGTCAGATGGTACTTCAGACTACCAGCTGAAACGAGTCTTTATTGATAATGATAGCTCTAAAGACTTACTTTACTTGGATACGTTCTTTAAATTAGGCCTAAAAAAGAATCAACTAAAACCCTCTAAAGGACCTTTATACGGCCTTGATAATGAACCGGTGCCCGTCCAAGGGACGGTCCAACTGGAAGTCACCCTGGGCACCTACCCGAAAATAGCAAGTCGCATGCTAACCTTCCTAGTTGTCGACCTACTCTCTGTTTACAACGCGATACTAGGCAGGCTGTGCCTAACAGCGTTTGGTGCGGTCACATCAATTCCACACCTTAAAATAAAATTTCCAACGCCCTACGGCGTCGGAGAAGTTCTGGAAGACCAGGTCACCGAGCGGACCTGTTACATGGCCCAGATTGCCCCAAGCGGAAAAACTCAGACAGTTGAAGAACTCGACCATCGGGACGAGGCAACCCTCCAACAGGCGTAGCCTGGCAAAGCCACGGATCTGGTCCCACTGGACCCGGGGGAACCGGATAAGTGTGTCCAGATCGGCGGCTCACTCACTGGGCAACTACGCGATGAATTGATCGCATTTCTGTGAAGGAACGCGGACCTTTTTGCTTGGACTCCCGCGAACATGCCCGGGATTTCAGCTGAGGTGATGGTCCACAAGCTGGGCCTTGATCCTGACCGAAAGCCGATCCGACAGAAACGAAGGAACCACTCCATGGAAAAGCTGATCGCCATCCGAGAGGAGGTGAAAAAGCTACTAGACGCTGGATTTATTAGAGAAGTCCAGTACCCGAATTGGCTCTCGAACGTCGTCTTGATCAAAAAGAGCAACGGAAAATGGCAAATGTGCGTCGATTTTACCGACGTCAATAAGGCCTGCCCGAAAGACAGTTTTCCCTTGCCCAGGATCGACCTACTGGTTGACTCCACGGCTGGACATGAACTGCTCAGCTTCATGGACGCCTATTCGGGTTACAACCAGATTCGAATGAGTCCGGAAGACGAGGAGCATACCTCGTTCATGACGGACCAGGGCACCTACTGTTACAAAGTAATGCCCTTCGGACTGAAGAACGCTGGAGCAACCTACCAGCGACTGGTCAACAAGATGTTCGAAAAACAAATCGGTCGCAACATGGAGGTCTACGTCGACGACATGCTCGTCAAGAGCAGGGTCACCGGCGACCACATACGTGACCTGGGAGAGTCATTTGAAGTGCTCCGCCAGCACCAAATGAAGTTAAATCCAACCAAGTGCGTCTTCGGGGTAGCCTTTGGGAAATTCTTTGGTTACATCGTCTCCCAACGGGGGATCGAGGCAAACCCAGAGAAGATTAAAGCCCTGGCTGACATGGCTCCCCCACGAAACGTAAAAGACGTCCAGCGATTGACTGGGCGGCTGGCAGCATTGTCCCGCTTCCTCGCGAAGTCTGGAGACAAGTACCAGCCCTTCTTTAAAGCCCTGAGAGGGACAAAATCTAACGGATTCCAGTGGACGGCTGACTGCCAGTCTGCCTTCAACGAGTTGAAGCAGTATCTGGCCAGTCCACCGTTGCTAGCGTCACCCAAAGACGGGGAGGAGCTGTTCCTTTACCTGGCAGTATCGGAAGTGTCCCTCAGCTCCGTCCTCGTGCGCCAGGAATCCGATATCCAGCAGCCGGTCTACTATGTAAGCAAAACATTGACCGGCCCAGAAACTCGCTATCCGCGCGCTGAAAAAATGGCGCTGGCACTTATCTTTGCAACGCGAAAATTAAGGCCGTACTTTCAAGCGCATCGCATAGTGGTCCTTACTGACCAGCCGCTGAAAGGCATACTCTAGAAACCTGACGTTTCTGGATGGCTCGTGAACTGGGCCATTGAATTAGATAAGTTCGACATCAAATTCAGGCCCAGACCTGCCATAAAGGTGCAAGCTCTCGCTAACTTCATCGTTGAGACCACGACCCCAATTCACGGGGAACAGCCCGCCGAAAATGAAGAACAACCCAACGAGGTCCCAGAATGGGCACTCCACATGGACGGATCGTCCACGGACAGTGGCAGTGGAGCAGGGGTGATCCTAACGACCCCTGATGGATTCGAGATCAAGTATTCCCTGAAACTTGATTTCCCAGCGACCAACAACGTCGCTGAGTACGAAGCCCTGCTAGCTGGCTTGCGGTTAGCAAAGGAGTGCTCTGCCAAGAGGTTGGCGGTTCACAGCGACTCCGAATTAGTCGTCAACCAGGTCAACGGGGGCTTCGAGGCGAACAACCCTTCCTTGGCCAGGTACCTGGCAAAGGCAAAGGAGGCCATCCAGGGTTTCGACAAACTGACCCTGGCGCACGTTCCTCGAGCTGAGAACTGGAAGGCAGATCGGCTGGCTAGAGCGGCCGCTGCCGAAAACCCAGAACAGTATTCGAGGGACATGCGGGAGATCTTGAACGCACCCAGCATAGAAAAACAGGAGGCAATGCAGATTTCCGAGACGGAAAACTAGATGACGCCCTACTTTAGATACTTGGTCGACGGATCACTCCCAGAGGACGCCGAGAAGGCCAAGCGAATTAAGAAGACAGCCGGTTGGTACACGGTAGTCGATGGGCGGCTGTATCGCCATAGATACTCGACTCCGTACCTCCGCTGTCTATCACCCGAGGAGGCGGACTACGCGCTGAGCAAAGTCCACCTCGGGATTTGTGGATCGCACGTAGGCGGGAAAAACCTGGCCTTCAAGATCATGCGACAGGGCTATTATTGGCCATCGATGAAAAAGGACGCGCTTGAGTTTGTGAAGAAA
>JAODPA010009734.1:0-13631 GCA_025585075.1 Nepenthes mirabilis | reverse complement strand
TATTTATTTTATAACATACCGACATATTGTGCCATACCGGCAGGATCCAACATACCGGCAAAGAGCAGAAATCCTGTCAAAAATACTGATCTCATGAACTAGGGCTTCAGCGGCGATGACTTTACGTCAATTGATTTTCCTTTATCTTAACCTTTGGACCTCAAATGGGAACCTCTAACCCTCGAACTCTGACCTCTATGTTTTGATCTTCTCTCAAAATATTTTTCTTAGAACTACTCTTACTCAATCAACAAAGCCCAATCAACCACTTCACTATAGGTCCGCAAACAGAGAGATACTAATTGCCTCCTGATAGAATCTTAGAGCCCCTGTAGAAACTTTCAGGCTTTTTGAGCCTCATCTACTATAATATGAGGTGTAAATCGAGACAATTTTGTAAATTTCATATTGTACTCTACCACAATCTTATTACCTTTCCTCAATTGACTAAATTTGTCTTCCTTGATCTCCCAAACATGTGATGTGAAGAACTTCTCCAGAAAGGTCTCTACGAAAACATCCCATGAAATGTCCTCATTCTCTAATCCCAAAATATGACGTTGAGTAGCCCACCACCAGCTTGCCTTACCCTCTAGCTTATAAGAGGTAAACTTGACTTTATTTTTTTCGGGTAACCAATAACCTCAAACACCTTCTCCATTCTCTAAAGCTAGTTCTCGGCCTTTATCAGATTAAATTTATCCAAAAATTTTGAGAAAGGCTCACTCTTGAATTGGTTGAAAGGCATTCTACCATACCCTTGATTGGCCATTCTCCTCATAGTAGCTAAATCCTTATCCTATCTTTGGATTATTTGGTCCATTATGTCGCTCATGTGACCCATCATAACCAAATAATCATCCTTCAATTCAAACCCAGACCTCCGCAACCTGAATTTCTATTATCTACCATAAAAATTACTTATCATGTAAAATATTTAATCAATTACCTTTTCAAAATTGATCCAAAACACCTCTCCTTATGATTCTTCTCTTATACCACAACTATCACAAACCTGAATCAGGATAGGTCTAACAATTATAATTCATAAAAAATTAAAATCCTAAAATGATTCCACAATAATCAACAAATCTCAAACCCGAGCATGATAACAAAATTTTTGCATGACATAAAAATAAATAATCATAAAAATAATGACTCGTATAGGATCTCATTGGATACCCATTCTGACAAATAAAACAAAGGACTTGCTACACAATGTCGTAAGGGAGGCATAACCAACCACAACTAATCTAATATACACAATTCCACGAATCCTGTACAAACCAAAGCCCAATAACTGGCCAAACTCAAAATGTAAAATACAACTGCTATAAACATAATCCAAAAACAAAACCAAACTCACCAAATAGATAAAATTGCAGTCAGATCGTGTCCAAACTCCTACAAGATATCTAAACCCACTAATCTAAAGGTATAAAAAACTAAAAATATGAGCCTAAATTGGAACGAAACCACATATCCAAATGTATGAGATTGACCAAATCCTATCTGTGGATAAACCTGCGAATCTCAAAACGAAGTTCAAATACAAACAAATATAGAAATACAAAGTATGCACAAAATTGAAGAACAAAAGACCAAGTGATCAATTTGAGAAAGGGTTACACATATTCTCGATATTTTTAAACCATATTAACCACTATTTAGACTCATGGGTAGGGTTCTCTACATACTCTATCTCCCATAGATAAAGAACATGCTCACTATATTTTATCACTCATGATTTTTAGTGTAATCCTCAAGTTTAGTATATATTTTATGACATTTGAATATATTAGTCTTCGTTCAATTTACTTATGATGATTCTCATTAAAATACAAATAGAGTTTGTTATATACAAACAAAGCCTTTTCCTCCTGATGAAAGAGAGAGTTACAAATATTTTCCATCGGGAACAATACCCTTCCTGTTTGGAGAGGGTCACATATTACATATCGAGTTGCACCACAAAGGTGGAGACCTCGATCTCCAGGTAGTAAAACATGAGCACTAATGCACGGCCTATGTAGGTCTCATACCATTTTTCATATTAATATATTGATATATAAATATGCAATATCAAATATTTACCCATTTTTGTAAAAATAATGAAACCCTTGAATATTAATAAATTCTGAATAAAACTTCCAAATGATTAGTAAAAATAACATGCATGTATGAATAAAATAAATAGGCTAAATAAAAATAACATGTACGAATATCAAATCTATAAAACATACACAAAACTTATCAGATATAAAAAAGAGAAAGGATAGGGTGTAAGGATATTTACCTTAACCTCCTACCAAGTATATCTGACAAAAGAATAATCCGATATGTCATTTCTCTTTTTTCTCTCTCCTCTTTCTCCTCCTCTCTCTCACTCTTCTTGTGACGAACCACGTCCTAACTCATCATTAACCTTATTTAAATCGTATTTATCAATATCATAAAGGGATGTGAACCTTTTCTACTTTTACTTGAGGATAATTCTTTTGACATACACAAGATCCAAATATATTACCACTCTATGGGAAATTCTGACATCAATTCCACCATAATATGATATCAGTTTCATATTAAGGAGAGATGCCTACTAAAATCAATCATATATAATTTTACAGAAGCATTATGCAACAATTGTCATTATACATCTAGATACAACTTATAAGATTCATCCAAATACTTATACATTGTATTGTTTACATCCAAGATCACCTATAAAAGAAAACTAACTGCAACATATGCTAATAAAATAACATCCTTAGAAACATTTTACATCCTTCATTCTTTACTCCTACTCATTAGGTAAGAATTTTTGCGGCTCATCTAAAGGGTTAGTAAAATAGTAAAGGAATGAATCAAATGCTTAGTAAGGTATAATACATAACAAAGAACATTCATTCATTTTAAAAGAATAATAATAAGGATAGAGATCATTATGGAACATGGCAATTTAAAATATGGTAAGAATACTTTATGCAAACTTCTTTCTAATTTCTTATCTTAATTTTTTCTTATTCTTTCCTTCAAACCATACTGAAAACTTTCTTTAGGGATCAGGGCTAGTAGGCCTTACTAAGTAAAGAAACGGTCAATCAAAATATAAATTGTGTTCGGTCCATATAATCAAAGGCCTAACCTCATCTTACACCCTGAGGTGGGTGGATTTTGTTCAGTTCACACAATGTAAGACCTAACCTCCTTTTACACCTTGAGGTGGGTGATACCACCTATAATCCTGATGGACGGGGCCAATATTGTATAGGGATACTGAATCAGATAATGATCTTCCACTATAATATACCAAGGCATGCCTGAATATATTATTCGTTGATCAATCCTTAGTCCAGTGTCTTACTTCCTTTTAAAATTTTTTTATGAAAACTCTACATTTGTTTTGATACTTATTCTGGATATTCTTCACTCTGGAAGAAAATAATCACATTTCTTAACATTGTGTAGAGCATCCATTTACTTTTCAAAAAGAGAACTAAAACTTAGCATTTAAATATAAAAAATGTAGTAAAATATCAAAATCTTGTAATGCATTCATATACTAAATTTTTAGATGCATTATAGTCTCAAACAGCTTATACATATGCTGAAAATTAAAATTTGTATATAATGCATTTGACTGATTTAATAGCAAGTTTGATTATCAGTTTGGTAGCCAATTTGATCTACTTCTAATAGATTGAAATTTAGCATCAATATATGATGCTCAGATCAGTTCATACTTGGTTAAGGCCGGTCTAAGGCTGGTTTACTAATTTTCTTAAGCTGAAAATTTCAGCATGCATTACCCAGGCTGGTTTCTCATTTAAGGCCCGTCGGTGGCTGATTCAAGTTTGATTTTATAGGTTGACACCTTAACATTATCACAAGATATTTTGGTTGATTTAGATGCTGGTTCATCAAATTTAAATGCCGGTTCAATGCCGGTTCATCAGCATGGATGCAATTCAGCTAGTTCAGGTTGTTCAAGAGCCCAGTTTAGTGACTGATTCAAGAAAAATTTGGCAGTCGATTCATAGGTTGACAGTTCAACCTTAGAATTTGATGACTTGGCTGGGTTGGCTTCTGGTTCAACCGATTTTTGGCCGGTTCAGTCCATTTTCCTAGACTTCCTGCTTCAACATTAGCAAGGATGTTGATGTCGGGTCTGTTGCTGATTTGGGGCCCAATTCAGTGGTTTATTCTAGTCTAATTTTACAAATTGACACCTTAATTTCACCTTAAGACACTTAGACTAATATAGTTACAAGTTCGGCTGGTTTAAGGCCCGGTTCAGGCCTGGTTCAGGGGCTGCAAATTTAGCATCAGCATAAGTGCTGTTAGCTAAATATGTTACTATTTTGGGGTCCAATTCAGTGGTTAATTCGGGTCAAAATTTATGGTCTTACACTTCAACATCATTTTAAGATACTTAGGCTAATATGATAGTCGACTTAGCCCGTTTGGGGTCTGGTTCATGCTTGATTCAGGGGCTGAAAATTCAATATCAACATAGATGCTAATCTATTGATTCTATTGCTGTTCAGGAGCCTGGTTCTGTGATCGGTTTAGGATATTTCTGACAACCGATTCACAGACTGACAGTTTAGTCTTGGCACTTGATGATTTAGTAGGGTTGGCTGTTGGTTCAATCGGTTTAGGGCTGGTTCAGTCTATTCTTCATAAACTGTCGGGTTTAGCATCAATAGGGATGCTGGGCTAGGTTTGTTGCTGATTTGAGGCTTGATTCATGGGCTGGTCTAGGTCTAATTTTACAAGTTAATACTTCAATATTATCTTAACATACTTGAGCTACTTTGGCTACCAGTTCAGTCATTTGGGGGCCCGGTTCAACTCATTTTCATTGGTTGCAATATTTGCATCAATAAGGGTGAATTTGTTGATTCTGGTTCTAGTTTGGGGACCGGTTCAGGTTTACTTTACTAGCCAGTTTACAGATTAATAGTTTAACATTAGTACATTATGTCTTGGTTCGCTTGGCTTCCAGTTTGGCCAAATTGAGGCCAATTTGACCTGATTCCAGTAAGTAGTCCATCCGGTGCTGCAATTTAGAATCAATACCTGGTGGTCTAGCAGCCCTTTTTTCACTTGAATTCAAATTTCTTCATACTATAAAATGATATTATGGCATTAATAAGATAATAAACTAATGAATTGAAGTATTGGACCAATTAATACTTCCAAAAATTTTGCAAGAAATCCAACAAAAGAAAGAAGCTTAAGAAAACTTGCCAAGGGAGCACCGGTCTACTCCTTCCTCTCACCTTTCTTTTGTCTCCCCCTTTTTCTCTTCATTTTTTCTTTTGCTCTAATCCTTCCCTCATGTCTCCCCTTTATAGAAATTTACGAAATTGTTGAATCATCATGGCTGCTGCCAACAAATCCCCTGTCCAGCTTTTGAATTTAAGAAGTGTCTCAGGATTAGCTAAATCACCTCCTAATTTAGCTCCTTAATATGCTGCATTGTGCTGCTAATTCATTAGCTAAGGTTGTGCTACCTATGTCGCAATTTTTCCTTTGGCAATTTCGGCTATTGCTGCTGTCCCCACTGTGTGAATTTTTGCTGCTGCTGCTGCTTACTTCAGTAGCTTGTAGGTTGCTTTCCTATGCTTTTATTTGGCAAAGTGTACCGAGCTGCTATGCTACTGAGGAGGCTGCCGTGCTGCACTTGTGCTGCCTAAGCAGCTACCCGTACCTTGAAAAATGTTAGCTGCTGATATACTGCTGCCCTTTTTGCTAAATTACATCTAAATGTATAAGCTGCTGCTGCTCAGGTTGCCTTTGACTGAAATATACATATATAAATATATATAATGTCACAGATCGCGTTTCTAACCGAAATCCGGCAGAGTGCCAGCAGAAAAATAGCTGTCAGACTGATACAAATCCTGTACATTAACCTCGTATAACAAATATACAACTACAACACAATTTAACACAGGATCCAAAAGCCACAATAAACACGTGGCACCAATATCATAAATTTGGGTATGACATTAGCTCAGACAATATGTCATTAGGTATCCAAATTAATCATAACAACCTGTGAAAATATATACATCCATCAAATACAGTGAAAACTATACACTATATATATCATCGTCAATATATATGACCATCAAATATAATACAAAAGGCACCATAAGGTGCAAATCCATAAGGCTAAGTCCACAAGATCATCATTCAAGTCTTTGAGCCTAGGCGACTTTTAATCCTCTACCCTACCCTATTAGGGATAAGTTCATACTCATCTGAAGGTAAGAAAAAATAGTAAGGATGAGCCATATACTCAATAAGTGTAATATAATCAATGACAATAAACAATATATGCAAAATAAAGTAGAAGAAGGATATAATAGTATAATAAAGATGCATAAATATGAAATGTGAATAAATATATTTTCGGAATTCATTTGTCCCTCCTGTTTTGCTTATTCTTCATTTAGGTTCTAAAATATGTAGAAATTTTAATATTTTTACGGACCAAGGCTAGTAGGGCTTACTAAATAAAGAAGCAGTCGATCGTAGTTAAGGTTATGTTTGTTTCTACATAATCAAAAACCATCTCCTCCTATTCAAGACTCAAAGGTGAGCCATCTACATATAATCCTTATAGACGAGACCTTAGCCGCACGTGGCCTTTAGCAAATAACGATCTTCCATTATAATATACCAAGGTTTGCCAAGGAATATACCCGCTATAAAACACGGCCAAGATAATCCTTGAGCTTCCACTATAATATTTATGGTATGTTAGAGAATACTACTATTTGAAATATAAATCCGTGCTCTAGGTTTTACAATTTCTTATTATTTTAGGAAAAGTCTACCAAACTTCTTATAACAAACCATGTTTTCCTAACTAGAATCCGGCAGAGTTTTGACAGTAAAATGACCGCCAAACTAGTACAACCTTTACTTAAATTCCTGTATAGCACAATATATAATCACACAACTCAACACAAGATCCAAAAAAATGGCCACAACAAATGCGTGGTACCAATATCACAACTTTGGGTATGACGTTAACTCAGATAAGATGCCACTAGATCCCCGGACAAATCATAAGTACTTGCGGAAACATATACATCCATCAAGAGAGGTAGAAACTACACTGCGTATACATCATTATCGTCATATGCATATATCAATATACAAATCCATAAAAAATGATACAAAATGCTCCACCAAATACAATTGTACAAAACTATGCCCAAAAAGACTCTTCATCCAAAATCTGTAGCCTAGCTAGCTCCTAAGTTCTACTCTGCCTCATTAGACATGAGGGTGTGCTTATCTAGATAGAAGAAAACAGTAAGGATGAGTTAAATACTCAATAAATGCAATAAAATCAAAAATAATAAATGATATACACAGTATAAAACAGAGGAATGATATAAAAGAATAAGGAAGATACGTAAACATAAATCATAATCAAATGCACTTTTTGGAATCCAATATCTTCCCTGATTTTCTTATTTTTTTTTAGAACATCATAACTTCTTTACTTTACAGACCAGTGTCGGTGTGACATACCATATTTTTAATCAAAAATTCGGTATAATTTTGACTGTAATATGGACGTCTGCTAAATATAGAAACCTGTAAATATCATTTACAACACATAAAAATCCATCCAAATAAACTCCAACATCCAGACAAAAACAAACCAACCAACACAGGATCCTAAATCTGCCACAATTATATCGTAGCTCTAACGTTGTGTCCTCAGACATAATATTAGATATAAAGAGATGCCACTAGACATTTGTAGTAAATCATAATAACTTGCAGAACCATATACATATACATCCATGCACAACAGACTATACTATCTGATCATTCATCAGTTTTACAATATACACCAATAAGTCCAACATAAATATATATATACAACTCTTCATAAAGTATACAAAAACACCAAGGTATAAATCTCTGATATGATCTTTCAAGTCCCGCGTCTAGCCAACTTCTTGCTTCTACTCCGCCTCATCGGGTATAAACCTGTGCTAATCTGAAGGAAAGAAAAAGTAATAAGGAGTGAGTCTAAAATTCAATAAGACACAATATAATAAAAACATAAGTAGTATACTAAAAATAGATCAAATGAAGGAATAGAACATGATGTAGGATGCATAACATGAAACATAATCAAATATATTTTTTGAAATATAAAATACTTTCCCATTTTATTTTTGATTCCTTTATGTTCAAAAATATTCAGAAATCTTCATTGTCTTTTCAAATCTGCACTAATAGGCCTTACCAGCTAATAGAGCAGATGATTGAGGAATGGAATGTTTATGTATTCATACATTCTAAGGCGTATACCACGAATCTCAACTTTAATTTCTCATGTTAGACGGTATATTTTTTGCCAATATACAGGGCCAAATATGCCACCAAAGTATCTCCTGTGGCTTAGGAGTATTTTTCGATCTACCACTATAATATCCTAAGGCATGTCATGGAATACTACCATCTGAAATACAAATCCTTAATCCAAATTTTATAATTACTTATTCTTAAGGGATGGTTCACCAAATTCAAATACAAAGTTCTCACTTCCTAGAGAATGAGTAATCAAATATATCAAACTGTGGAGTCCCTTCATAAAATTTGCATATCTTGCAAGATTCTCATATACAAATACAGATAATCTTTTTTTATAGTTTAAATCTTCACATGACTTTAAATATACGCATGATTTAACATGATGCTTGGAAGAATTATAAATTCATTACCACATCAAGTCAAACATGATTTTAGGGCTTCCGAACGAATAATTCTTCACAAATCTGGACTTTTCTCGATTTTTCTTCCGATACCTAACCTTATTCATTTCATAGGCCTAGCATTGATCATTAGCATACTAATCACCTCATCATTATCAAGTTTTTAAATCCGGAACCTCACATAGACAACCTCTTAGTCCTTTAGGATCATTTGACAATAACAATCTTCACACGTAACTCATATCAATCCTCAAAGCAATTATCTCAATGGTTAGCTTTAGACTATGAGTGAAGTAATTCTAATCATAGACTTCCTACCAACTAAACCCAAGGAAAACCACCCATTTATGATGCAAGAAAAATATAATTCCAAACCTTTTTCAAAGGCATCACATTCTCTTACGATTCATTTGACCCAACATGGATCCACCCAAACGGTAAGGTTGACAATTAATCCTTTATTCATCGAAAACTATCCTCACATGTCCCATTTCAACGAATACTGATTATTTCTAAGTCAAACACCATACGGGCGCTGCAATCCTTAAGAAATACTTATCGAATTACTCTTCTGGGTTTCGCTAGACATAAGAAAGCCACACACATTTAAGACATCAATCAATCTTTCCCAAATTAGCCATCGCTCTAAATTCTAAAGAATTCATGCTATCGAAAGACCACATGCCTAACATAACATTTCTCCTAACCAAACTTACATTCCTTTCTTACTAAAGCACTCGGTTAACTGTCTTCACAATCCAAGATACAGTAATCAAACAAAATCCGTACACCCGATGATTCCTTCAATTTATTAATGAGGTCGTCACAAATTGACCTAAATATGGCCAGAAGATCCAATCCATAAAATTTATAGAAATGCCAATGAACCTACAAAATCCAAATGAAATTATCAGGACTTGTAATAGCTATATCTTAATTCCGAAAACTACCCTAAGTATAGTTCTCGATTACCACAATTGATAGTACTACGAATATAAATCAACCTTAGGAAAGATCAGCCCTTGTAATGGATCAACAAATTACCTATTTATTTTCCAAGACCCGCTTATCAAACCATTCATCTCTCGAGCAGCCCGATTTTAATCATTCGCATGAAGCCTCATTCTTCATCTTACCTACCCTAAAAGTCCTAGAGTAGTTCATAACGGGCATTTAACCAATGCTTCATCAATTCTATACAAAATCCTTAAATATCGGTGCCGACCCCGACACAACCTTGAATTTCAATCAAAGATAAATTAGCCTAATCCTTTCCTTTAAGAAACGTCCTCAATTACGTAGGCAGCTCAACTTCTTAGTGATCACAAGATAACTTCCAAGTGTGGTATCACATACTACATAAACTTGACATATATCTTCATTGAACGAATTGCAAATAAAACGATACTAATTTTGTCACTACTCGGTCACTATATCTCATACTCAAATTCCACAATCCGATTATAAAGTTTAAGATCATTACCAACATAATCTGCACTAGCATGATGACTCGCCAACCAAATCATCCTCAATATCATATCAAATCTTAATACCACAAGGCAATCAATTCATCCGGACCAATCATATCTATAGACCCAAGAAAAATGTTATAGGCCTCGATACCACCAGTATAGAATCCATGATTCTTGAGCAAATGAATAAATTCAGGAAATACAAATGAAACATAGGTTCGGAATCCCAAAATAACACTTACTCTGAAATATCATGATTCGAGAATCTTATCTTCCACCATAGTAGACAACACCTCTATACTTGTGCTATCACCACGAAACCTTGATCCCAGGTACTAGACTTCTTCACTATCTGACCCTTGAAATACGGACAATCCTTAATCATATGGTCGAACTGTCCACAATTGAAATATGCTCCCAAAAATCCCGTCAAAACAGAATATTCATTTGTAGAGCATCCACGAATATATCCTACAATATCTCTTTATCCTCGGGACCCATGACTTCTTTTCACGTCAACCACCCGAGGTCAACTTCACCCATCATCTTATGTGAGGCAACATTGCCTTATCTTCTTCCAAACACCGGATCACCGTCAACGCCATCTTAATTCTCAGGATCCATATCTCAACCTCTATAGGATTTGAGCTATCCAAAAGTTTAGATACTCAATCATTACTAAATTGATTATAAATTGGCATCCTTGGATTTGTCATACTAAAATCAACTCTAAGTTATACATACCTCGAGCCATCAATCCCACCTTATCCATCTCACTTGGCATGCTAATCAAGCATCCCCATTCATAATTCTCGGATTAAAATTAACCTAAGTTAACCCCTAAGGTATCCTCCCACAGCTTCTCTATCACGGGGTTGACCACCTCCATGTGTCGACCTCCGCCTCGGTGGCATAGAGTCAACTACTAACATCTTTTCTAAAACAAGGATGATATGAGTTAAATTGTAACACAACTCGAATATTAACCGGGACACTATACACTAAGTGGTCAAATATAACTAACTGACCCTAACTCAGTACTAGCCTGAGTGAAATATCTTAACTTGATTAAGGCACTAATTAGGACACCACAACTAGGCAATGACACCTAACTACTGGACTTAACTTAGTCCAAGTCTAAGCGAATCACTTAACTTGATTAAGATACTAGCTAGAAAACCGCAACTAAAAGATCAAACTTAATTATTGATCCTGACTAAATTTTGATCTAAGCTATATAAAATAAGACAATTAGAACTATCCAGTCTATCTTAATTATCCTACACCTCTATCTACTTATCCAATCTTTCTTATTCTAACCTAAATTTTCTTATAAGATTCAA
This sequence comes from Nepenthes mirabilis, assembly GCA_025585075.1. Taxonomy (NCBI): domain Eukaryota; kingdom Viridiplantae; phylum Streptophyta; class Magnoliopsida; order Caryophyllales; family Nepenthaceae; genus Nepenthes; species Nepenthes mirabilis. The sequence goes on along the minus strand of JAODPA010009734.1, from coordinate 2,060 downwards.
ATCAAATTTAAGATATCTCTTTCTCTCTAATACCAATTGTGACGTACCGTATTTCTAATAAAAAATTTGGTAAAATTTTAACTGTAATACAGATGTCGGCCAAATACATAGACCTATAAATGTCATTTATAACACATAAAAATCCATCCAAATAAACTCCAACATCTAGATAAGCACAAACCAACACAGGATCCTAAATCTGCCACAATTATATCGTGGCTCCAGTGTTATGTCCCTGGATACAATATCAGACACAAAGAGATGCCACTAGCTACCTGAAGCAAATCATGATAACCTGCGAAAACATATATATGTACATCTATGCACAGCGGACTATACTATCTAATAATACATCATTTTTATAATATACACCAATAAGTCCAACATAAATATATATATACAACCCTTCATAAAGTATACAAAATCACCAAGGTATAAATCTTCGATATGATCTTCCAAGTCCTGCGTCTAGCCAACTTTTAGCCTCTACTTCGCCACATCGGGTATAAGTTTGTGCTAATCTGAATGAAAGAAAAATTAGCAATGAGGGAGCCTAAAACTCAACAAGGCACAATATAGCAAAAATATAAGCAGTATATTGAAAATAGATCAAAGAAAGGAATAGGATATGATAAAGGATGCATAACATGAAATATGATTAAATATATTTCTGGAATACAAAAAACTTTTTTATTTTATTTTTGATTCCTTTAGGTTCGAAAACATGTAGAAATCTTCATTATCTTTTTAAATTTGTGCTAATAGGCCTTACCAACTAACGGAGTAGATGATCGAGGAATGGAATGTGTATGTACCCATACATTCTAAGGCGCATACCACGAATCTCAACTTTAATGTCCCATGTCAAACGGTATATTTTTTTTTCCAATATACAAGGCCAAATATACCACCAAAGTATCTCCTATGGACCAAGAGTATTCCTCGATCTACTACTGTAATATCCTAAGACATGCTATGGAATACTACACTCTGAACTACAAATCCTTAATCCAAATTTCATAATTACTTATTCTTAAGGGATGGTCCACCAAATTTAAATACAAAGTTCTCACTCTCTGAAGAACGGATAATCAAATATATCAAACTGTGAAGTCCCTTCATAAAATTTGTGTATCTTGCAAGGTTCTCATATACAAATACAGATAATCATTTTTTATGGCTTAAGTCTTCATATAACTTCAAATATATGAAGGATTTAACATGATACTTGGAAGAATTCAAAATTTCTTACCACATCAGGCCAAACATGACTTTAGGACTTTCGGATGAATAATCATTCACAAATGGTTAACAATAATATTTTTAAAAATATACAATTAAGTATATACAATTATACATAATTTAGATATCAATTAAACAAAATGAGATCATACAAAAATATCTAAGTGGCTCGGGTGAACAGTGCTTGCACAGGTTTAGGAGTCCGTATGTGCAAATCTGGACACCAAATTGATAAATTAATATATTCATGATACATGTAACAATATTCTAAAGCCAATTTATACAAAAATTTTAAATTAATTGGTGAAATCATCCAGGACACGGGATTAGAGTTCTATGTCCAAAAACAGGTCAAAACTACAAAATTGGGCGTGAAATTTACATATGTACGTACCTGTGTTATGGGTAACAATTATCTAATGGAAAATCATGTATAAAACTCAAAATAATCGGTTAAATGGCGTCCAAGCGTAGATGAACAATACTGGCGAGGGTTGGGGTTTTGGGATTGCACAAATACCGCATAAAATAATCAAATCAGACAACAAATTAATGATTAACCGTGCCCAAGTTATAGGTTTCGCAGATTATGTGCGTGGGTTGGGTATTGAGATAATAATATCTGAGAAAAATCGAATAAAAATTAAAAAGAGAGAATAAAAAGGGTATGCGTGCACTTGCCTTTACCCGATTTATCACTTTTCTAACTAATTCGAAACCGAAATCGGACTCGGAGACCTCAATTTTCTCCTCTCTCTTTCTTCTCCCTCTCTCCCTCCTCTCTTTTCTTCCTCCCAAAGCCTCAACTACATCCCGTT
>JAODPA010009723.1:0-13632 GCA_025585075.1 Nepenthes mirabilis | reverse complement strand
TACCCTTTGAATGCCAAAAAATTATAAAAAATGGGATTTCCCAAAAAAAAAAAAAAACACTCTATGGATAACATTGGGAATGCCTTTTGATGAATCCAGCATAGATTTGGGCCGAAACCAGCAAAGCCCAATTGATAACAACATAGAAGCCCAACTAGCTGGCAAGCCCAGTCAAGCGACGAACCTCAGAGACATGGAGTAAGCCCACTAGGCGCCTCTGACACACGCCCAATCATCTTCACCCACGCCTCTCTCGAAGCGATTGTAGACTAACATTGCAGGAGGCGCTAACTCAAATAATACTGGCCAATGGGAGTAGGGTCAAACCTAACAAGCCATGGCACCCGCCGTCCTAGCAGCAATTCGACCAATCCCTACAAAATTAAACAGGCCTGTGTCAATCATGCTCGGCGATGGTACACACGCCATCACAAGGCGACAATTGACACTGTTGGTCATCGCCAGCGTTCAGCGACTGGCGAATCCAAGCAGGCCACTTGTCGGAGGTTTTCACGCCCAAAAGTCTCCTCCACAGAGCTTATAAATATCTTCTCCCTTAGCCAAAAAAGAGATCCCCATTCTAGACAACTTAATCAATGGCTTGAAATCTGAAATCGATCCTAGCACCCTGTAACAAGGAAAAAGAACTAACTCTTTTCCCTCAAAAACCACTACCTCAATCTGGTGACCTTAGTGAGCCACTCTCAACAGTATACAAGAGGAGCACAAGCCTCCTCTGAACACCACGCGCACCCCTTGCATACTAGTATACGTGCATTCCCCAACACGTTTATCTTTACAATTGCATATTTTCATTCTCTAAAAAAGATTTCTAACTTGAACGTCGGAGTATTTATGGGGGAGAACATCCGTCGTCCTTTGACCTCTTATTCGTAATTTGTGGTACGCAAGGTCTAGATTGAGAGATACGAAAACCGAACCCATTCGTGATCCACCCGAGATGAGAAATTAGAAGGCTCATTAATCCACACAAGAATCCGAACCCACTAATGTATTATTGACGCCGTCTGTGGGAACAACTAAAAAAGTCCAACCACTTGTCACAACATCCACTCTCCTACTTAGAAGATGGTCAACACCAGAGCGCAAACAAGCGCATCAGCGAGGGACACTGTTGTCCACAGTGACGACCCCTCTGTGGGTAGCTGTGCCGATGAGCAACCCGAGCCAAACGAGTGCAAGCTGGCGGCTAACATGGACAATATGAAGCAGATGCTCTAGGTGCTGTGCGCTCGGGCTGGCGCACAATGGATGTGACCCCAAGCAACGACCTCTAGACGAAGGGGACACAGGGCGAGAGCCCCAACGGCGATAATAACCAGGCCCGACGACACCGGGACCCAGGTAGCCTCAGACAGTAGGTCCCAGACGGCAGCTCAGAGCCTCCCGAGCAAGGAAGTGCCAAAGTAAAGCCACTAACAACGAAATCCTCGCAACTCCTGCAATGATAGGAGGCCCACGACCAAAGGGGAAGGCTCATGCAATACACGGCCGCCCCACGCGGACAGCTGCTGTGACCTACATGACCCTCCAGAGAATTCCGAACTCCGAGACTTCATCAACATGAAGAGGAGCAGATACACTGGAGAAGATATGGCAGCATATGTTTAAAGGGGAAGCTAGGCGACAGGCACTCGACATGAGGAAGTCGCCGTTCACCATGGACATCTGAACCCAACCACCCCCCCTCAAGTTGAGGATGCCAACGCTGGACATGTATAATAGAAGTACGAATCTAATGGATCACCTGGACTACTTCCGGACTTTGTTGTCTATCCATGAAGTAAGTAAGGCCGTCATGTGCTAGTGCTTCCCCCTGACACTTAAAAGGGATGCCAGGCTCTGGTTCCATAGCTTCCGACCCAACACCATCCAATCCTTCGACAAGCTTGTCAACTGTTTCCTGTGCCAATTTGCCTCCATTCAAAAGGAAGAGAAGTAGTCCTCGTATCTTGTCTGCCTCCGCCAGAAGCTGAAGAAGAGCCTGAAGCGATTTCTTAACCACTTCACTGCAAAAGCACGCCGAATCGCCCAACTCTTTGACAAGATGAAGTTGAGCGCCTTCATCGCTACGTTGGCAGTTGGAGAGTTCTTCAAGCACTTCGCGCATCAACGCCCGCAAACCTTCCGAAAAATTGAGGCCATCACTCGGGCCTACATTGCGGCTGAGGATGCCAACGAGGCAAAGCGTTCCAAATGCGCAGACCGACAACCAGAAGGTCCAACTGTTGGGAAAAAGAAAAATCGGGACAGCAGCCGCTCTAGGGAATCTCACAAGCAACCGCGTTTTGAGCCGAGCGTCTGAAGGGAGTTCAGGCCCTTGGCCCTAACACCCCTGAACAACACCCGCTCAAACATTTTGATACAGATTCGGGACCAAAAGTTTCTAAAGTGGCCCAAAGAGCCGAAGAACCCAGAGGCCAAAGACCATACGAAGTATTGCCATTTCCATCGGTCTCTAGGATATACCACAGAGAATTGCCGAACCCTACAGAAGAAAATTAAAGACCTGGTCCGCTGGCGACACCTCACATGGTTCCTGAGAAGCTCAGGGCAGGCCCCCGAGGTTGCCAACGATGAAGTTAAAGAGCCACCGAGGAACCGTGTCGCCGCCGGCATCATCAACATGATCTCAAGCAGGCTGGCCGAAAGCAGCGGCCAAGACCGATCTGAGGCCGCATCCGATGGCAAGAGAGCGAGAGTAGGGGTTAGGACTAATATCATTAGTTTTAGTGATGATAATATAACTCATGTAACCTCCCCTTATTCCAACCCTCTTGTTGTATCAGCCCTCATTTCAGATGGTACGCTAAACTACCAGCTGAAATGAGTTTTTATCCGTAATTTGTTATATCTTGATTATTTTTTAAACTTGGACTAAAAAAGAGCCAGATGAGAGCAGCTGGGGGCCCTCTGTACAGCCTGAACAATAAACTGATGCCCGCACAGGGAGAAGTCTAACTAAAGGTCATGATGGGAACTCCTCTGCATGCAACCACATGAGCACTTACGTTCCACGTCGTCGACCTACCGTCGGTCTACAACGCAATTCTGGGCCTATCGTTCCTGACCACCTTCAGGGCAGTGACGTCGATCCCACACTTGAAAGTGAAGTTTTCGACTATATGTGGAATAGGGAAGTCGTTGGGCGACCAGACGATGGAACGGACGTGCTACCTATCCCAAGTGGCTCCCGCCGCTCCTAACCGATCAGCAAAGGATCTAGACTTTTGCGATGAATTACGCTACAATAGGCTCAGTCCGGCGAAACAATGGAACTGGTCCCCTTGGACCCCATCGAACCTGAGAAATGCGTGCATGTCGACAGTTCCCTTTCGACGCTGATCCGCAACCAACTTGTGGACTTTCTCAGGCAAAACTCTGATATATTCGTATGGATTCTTGCCAGCATACCCGGGATACCGACTCAAGTAATGGTCCACAAGATGGACCTCAATCCCGATCACAAACGTGTCATGCAGAAGCGCAAGAATCCCTCTGTCAAAAAACTGGTAACCATAAGAGAAGAGGTAAAGAAGTTGCTTGACGCGGGATTCATAAGGGATGTCCAATACCCAGATTGGCTGTCGAACGTCGTCCTCGTGAAGAAAAACAGTGTCAAGTGGCGGATGTGCGTCGACTTTACCGATGTGAACAAAGCCTACCTGAAGGATAGCTTTTCGCGTCCAAGGATCGACCAGTTGGTGGACTCCACATCTGGGCACAAACTCCTGAGTTTCATGGATGCCTACTCAGGCTACAACCAAATAAGGATGAGCCCGAACAACGAGGAGCACACCTCATTCATGGCCGACCAGGGGATATACTATTATAAGGTCATATCCTTTGGTATAAAGAATGTTGGCGTGACCTATTAGCAGATGGTAAATAAGATGTTCGAAGCTTATATTGGAAGAAACGTGGAGACCTTCGAGGTGTATGTAGACCAGGGGACATACTGTTACAAGGTCATATCCTTTGGTATAAAGAATGCCGACGCGACCTCTTAGCAGCTGGTAAATAGGATGTTCGAAGACTAGATCGGGAGGAACGTGAAGGTGTATGTAGACGGCATACTCGTCAAAAACGTCACCGACGACCACGTCCGTGACCTAACGGAGACCTTCGGGGTGCTTCAAGTTCACAGAATGAAGCTCAACCTGGCCAAGCGCTTGTTTGGGGTGGCCTCTAGGAAGTTCCTAGGCTCCATAGTGTTCTAGCGCAGTATTGAAGCGAACCCGGAGAAAATTAGGGCCATCCTTGACATAAGCCCTCCGCAGACCGTGAACGAAGTCCAGAAGTTCACAGGGAGACTTGCCGCCCTCTCACGATTCCTGGTCAAGTTGGCAGAGAAGTGCTTATTGTTTTTCAAGGCAAAGGGACGAAGGCAACTAGATTCCGGTGGATAGCGAAGTGCGAGGCTGCGTTCCAGGAGCTGAAAGAATACCTCACCAATCATCCACTCCTGGCCTCGCCTTTGGAGGGCGAGGAACTGTATCTTTATCTGGCAGTGTCGGACATGACCCTAAGTTTGGTTCTCATCCGGTAATAGTGGAACGTGCAGCGACCCGTGTACTACATAAGCAAGATGCTGACAGACACGAAGTCTCGCTACCCTCACGCCGAGAGGATCACTTTGGCCCTCATCTACTCCACCTGAAAGTTGCGGCCATACTTCTAAGAGTACCAAATCATCGTGCTGATTGACCAGCTTCTGAAGGCAATCCTGTAGAAACCAGAGACGTCCGGATAACTAGTCAAGTGAGCCATAAAGTTGGATGAATTTGACGTGGAGTTCTGACCGAGGCCAACCCTAAATGGTCAAGCCCTCGCGGACTTCATGATTGAAACGGTGACCCCTGCTCACAGCACCCCAAACCAAGTCGAAAGCACGAGCATCACGAGCGCCCTTGTCTAGACCCTTCACGTCCACGGATCGTCCACACAAGCAGGTAGTGGTACTCAAAACTCTTAATGGCTCGAAGATCAAATATTCTCTAGCACTCGGGTTCCCATCAACCAACAATGTGGTAGAATACAATGCCCTCCTCGCAGGCTCATATTAGCTAGGGAGTGCTTGGCAAAAGCGCTGGTCATGTACAACGACTCAGAACTAGTGGTCAATCAGGTCCAGGGAACTTTAGAGGCATCAAGTTCTTAGCTCCCTAAGTACCTAGCAAAGGCGAAGGCCCAGGCCTAAACGTTCGAGAAATTCGAGATTGTGCACATCCCGAGACAGAGAACTGGAAAGTCAACCAGTTGGCCAAGGACGTAGCGATGGAATCTCAGTAGCAGTATGCCAGGAGCATGCGGGAAGTCCTAACCGTACCCAACATTGACAACCCAAATTGCGAGATGTTGTAGGTAATCGAGAGCGACAACTGGATGACCTCGTATTGGAGATGCCTAACAGACGGAACGTTACCAGAATACCCAAAGGAGGTCAAGCGAATAAAAAAGACAGTCGGTTTGTACGCGATCATCATGGGAGGTTGTACCGATGAGGATACTCAACCCCTTACCTAAAGTGCCTCTCCCTAAAGAATTCGAATATGCACTTGGCAAAGTCCACCTTGGCGTCTGCGGCTCGTGCGTTGGAGGGAAGAACCTCGCATTCAAAATCATGCGACAGGGACTATTCTGGCCCACGATGAAGCGATATACCATGGATTTCATCAAAAGGTGTAAGAGCTGTTAGGTTCACGGATCCATGAGCCACTAGCTACACACGGAGTTACAAAGCCTGCAAGCCCCGTGCCCGTTCGCACAATTGAGGCTCAATATCCTTGGGCCCATGCCCTTGGCCTCCGAACAGAGAAATTCATCATTGTTAGTATCAACTACTTCACCGAGTGGGTGATGCTACTCCCCTAGCGCATATAACCAAGCAAAATGCAATGGAGTTTGTCCATCAAATATTGTTTGTCAATTCAGGATTTTCGAGATCATAGTGACCGATAACGGAACCCAATCCACTGGTAAGCGATTTATCAAATATTGTATGAGTTTACACATCAGACTGGTTCACACGTCCGTAGCATACTCGCAGGCTAACAGCTAAGTCGAAATAACCAACCGACACTGCTACACGGGCTGAAAACTAAGCTCGAAGACGCAAGGGGCTCCTAGTCCAATGAGCTACCATTCGTGCTATGGTCATACTGGACAACCACATGGGAACCAACACGGGAGACGCCCTTCAATCTATGTTACAAAACTGAAGTAGTCGTCTCCGTCAAAGTAGGGTTGCCTAGTCTCCAAATTGAATGCTTTAACCCCGTTAGCAACTCCTAACGGCTCAAAGAGCACCTAGACCTACTCCCGGAAGCCCACAACGCAACACGCCTAAGGACAGCGACCTACCAGCAGCGTGTCGCTTGATACTACAACAAGAGAGTGAAAGCTTGCCCATATGAGGTAAGGGATTTGGTCTTACGGAATGTAAAGGCAATGGGAAAGATAGCTCACAGGAACAAACTCTCCCCAAACTAGGAGAGGCCATTCCTAGTCTCGACGATCCTCCAGAATGAGGCGTACAAGCTGTATACCTAGAACGGAAAACTGATCCCTCGGACCTGGAACACCAACCACCTCAAAAAATACTACCAATGATCTACGAACACACCCAGGTAATGTGTGCATACATGATTCGGGGTGCATATACATGTATCATGTTTTCATTAATAAAATTATTATTTTCATCTTCCTATCTAACTGTTCGTATGCGTACATGCTTGCTTGCCATTTCAAAAAGCAAAATGGCCTAAACTGTCCCTAAGTCAAGAGGACGCTTGTCCACTTGTAAGAAAAACCTTGGTCTGGCATCGAGCGACCCACAAGCGGTTAAACTCCGAAATTTGACTCCGTGCCGAAAGGCCCTCAGCGGCCGCAAAACCTTGACCCTGTGTCTAGCAACCCATAAGCAGTCGAACTCCGAACTTTGGTTCCGCGTCAAAAGGCCCTCAACGGCAGCAAAACATTGGCCCCGTGCTGAGCGACCCACTAGTGGTCGAACTCCAAACTTCGGCTTCGCATTGAAAGGCCCCTAGCGGCCGAGAAATCTTAGCTCCACGCCAAGCGGCCCATACGCAGTCGACCGAACAGGCCTAGGGGCTCCAGAGAGACGGCCATTAAAACCTTATGAGGCCTGAACGGCAAGCATACGACGATCTTCTTCTGAAAGAGAGAGCACCCTCAATCAACGACTATCAATGGGCTAGGACCATGCACACGTAAGCAACAACGCCCCAAGCAGGGCCGAGCACCAAAATGATGTCATGCGCATAACCTAAGACTCAGAGTCCGACTACTATGGCCTCAAAATCCAATTGGCCCTTATGAGATTCCACCTTGGGCTTGTGACGACGTCCAACTCACTGGACAGAGCATTCCACTAAGCGCGAGATGCAACGACATCCTCCACCGAGGACGAGCACAACGTAAACGGCTCCCAAAGCGGGCCTTGGCAACGATAGCAAAGCGGCTTAGCCAACACAGCAAGAGAAACGACAACACTTAGAGATGCAAATAGACAAAAGAAAAGTATACTTTATTGATCATTCAAACTAAAGATTACAAAGCCACTCATAAAAACTATATGAGGGAAAATGTAGAAAGGATCCAGCTGCTCTAAGTGCTTGAGGGCCCTGTTCCCTCCGAGAAGTCAGTCAAGAGAGAGCTTTCCTTGACTTTGTCATTCCGCAGATCAAAAGTCCCCTCAGAGATGCTCGGAACCACACGAACGCTATGCGATGACATAGGCGTATGCCATCCCAAAACCTCGCGTCCTACACCCGTGCCATCTCCTCCGGGGCAAGTCAGACTCGTAGGTCGGCCTCAGCATGAACACTCTGGTCCTGTAGCTCAAAAATGCGACCGCGAGCCACCAACAGCTCACCCTTCAGTCACTCGTCCTCCTGCTTCAGGGCTACAGTCTCACCCTCTCAGAACTGCATCACTGCCCGCTCAGCCTCTTCACGGACTCAACGAATAAGCTCGTCCCACAGAGAAAGGGTTACCTAGATGAGACGAACCGCCGCCGAGCTCTACAAAAAGGAAAAGAGATAGGAAACCCGTGAGTCTTGGAAACATGGGAATATATTGCACAAAATAGACCAGTGAACACATCTCATACTCAACGAACAAGAAAGTTATACCTCAACGAAGGGCTCCTCCACAACACTAGGCAAGTCTGGCACAACCCCGGGTGCAGGCACGCCGTTCGGCGGCCTCCTCCCTCTCGCTCTCCAAGGCCTCGCTAACCAGAGGTTCGGCGGCAAACCCCTCAGATGCGCCAACCTCCGCGGTAGGTTCAAGCTCCGCAATTGGGGGGTGCCGATGACTACATGAGTGGCGCATCGAAAACCTCCGAAGCATCCACAGGTGCAGCATCAAGCTCAAGCTCAACTACTTCAATGAGCTCAACAATGCCAACTACCGCTTCCTCGATGCCTGCGGTAACTTCCTCCACCATGGGTGCAGCTGGCCAGTCGCCATGGGAGGGTCCCGCATCAACATCAAAAAAGGAACTCGTTGCAGACTCCTCAGCCAGTGGATGGCCAGCGAAGGGAACGCTATACTCCGCCAAAGCGACAGCAGGAATCGATGAAAGCTCAACAGCTCCCTCCAGCAGCTGTGGCTCTAGCTCCTGCGGCGCGGCAGCAGTTCTAGCGGGTGTCAGCATAGTATACCCAAAGGACTAGCCCGATGCAGCTGGCAAAATTAGGACCCTCTTGCTCGAAGTGCCTCCTGCCCGCCTAAGCCTCTTTAGCACCACCATATCCACGCCAGAGGACTCTAACGACAATGACGAGCCGCTCTGCTTGGGTAGCTCTCTGGAAGGCTCTCAAATGACCAAAGCTCCGGCCTTCCTCTTCTGGACGGCAGTCACTACCTCACTGCCCGTCAGCTCCCACTTGACAACCACGAAAACCTCTGGGGCCAGGTAATACCCCTAGGTGCGAAATGTCTGGATCGCTGCCTACATATAATCAATTAACTTTTTCTCATCCTTCTCTTCCTCCTCACTCACCCTCTGCGTGAAGAAATCGCTCACGAAGCCCCACCCGTTGGGGATATACCACTCAGGAGGGGCCACCAAGAAGAAAAAGCGGTCCTACTTCTTCGTGGAATTGGGGTTCATCCCATGAAAGTGAAAGCCCGGATAGGGAGACATAGAAATCCAGTCATCTAACTGGTTGAAACGAAAGATCACCTTCACCGAGCGTGGGCAAAACATGCAAGTGTGGAGACGAACAAAAACGCATTGGAATACCATATAACACACAGCGTTGGGATGAAACCGTGCCACAGGAACGCCCAACTCCGAAAAGATCCTGTACAAGTCCAACGCCACCAAAAAGCAGAGCCCACCCTTTACGTGAGACTCGTAGACAGTAATGAAGCCCTCAAAAGGCGCATTCGCTCTACCCTCTTCACCAAGAAAGAGGTGGGTCAAGTCACTGGGAATGTGGAACTTAACTAGTAAAGCTGCGACGGCGCTCGCCAAAAGGATCGACTTGATCTCACCCACTCTCTGACAAATCGTGAGAGAAGCAGAACTCGTCTTCGCCATTGATGCAAGAAGCAAGAGAACGTAAAGTGTAAATGGCGTAAGGAAACATCGTTTAAATAGGCAGCGCAGAAGGATCTCAAGCGGCATCGCACGGAAAAACTCAAAGATCACCCCTAATGATGGCTGTGATACGCATTCCTTCAACAGGGCGCAACTCGTCAATCCAAGGCAACCCATCATGGCACCTGACAAACACCCACTCAACTCATGCCGTAACTATCTGCCGAATCCCAACCATCACACCAAGCAATTAATGCAAAGATATCAGTAATTCGGGATGATGACAACGGAAGCTCATCCGACTTCCAGGCCAGAAGCGCAACGCACAACATTCAAAAGCAACATGCTATAACAAATAAATTGCTTTATCAAAAAGAAATTTTACTAATAAAGTTTCTTTATAGATAAGGCCAATCAGCGGCTGCAAAATACAATAATGCTATCTACACCGATTAGGCTCAAGAGGATCCGAAGCCAGGAACTCAGTCAGCTCCGATGGCATCTGAGCACCCACGTTTTGAGAATCCAGGAGGCCCATAGGAAAGTCAGGCGCCACCAGAGAAGCTATCCTCCAGCTCAATCGGATCCCTTCTTGGAACCGTCCCTCCAGTATCGGAGCCAGTTCTTCCGGGCGGATCCTCGACCTCAGCTTGGCCTCCAAAAGTCACTCCTGGCAGCACTCAAGCTCCCCATGAAGAGTCGTAACCCTACCTTGAGCTTACGCATTGACGTTGGCCAGCCGCGACGACCTCGCCTCCAACTCCGACAATGCTTGTTTGAAGTAAGCCGCGCGTGCCAGACTCTATTCAACGTCAGCGATGGCGTCCTACAGCCTACTCTCAACCTCCTCAACTGCTCACTGGGTGTGGTAAACCAATCAACCGACCTCCTCATGCCCCCAACGCCAAGAGGAATTGGAAGCCCCTTTATATTCAAAGCTTGGTAGGGCTCTCAAGAGCATCACTGGTCCAAGGACTGACGGCTCCGAGTGGCAACCTTTCGCCACCGCTGTGGCAAAATCCACCTCATCGTGACCTCTTGGCCTACGTTCCTCCCTTCTTGATTCCTCAGTAGGAGGCCTAGATTCTGAGGAGGACAATCCCGCTAGCCAGCCTAGCAGCCCTTGAGCAAAATCATGCATCACATCAGCCATCATAGTGATTGCAACTGAAGGAAAGAGAGAATGGTTGCAGGCTCAGGGTTCACGTCCCACAACAACGAACGAGTGCTCAAAATGAAGAGGGAACTTTGGCGTTTAAATAGCCAAAGCCCCCTGAAGGAAGCGGGCATCGTTTAACAAACGCAAGGCTCATCATTGTCCAACAAAATCCATCCATGTGGTGACACCCTGAAGCACCGTGCCTTTTCAATAAGGAATGATGATGACACGACAGCTCTACGGTTCCCCAGCGCATTAAATGCGCAGATGCTACTTGATAGACACGGCCTTCGCCAATGACGTTCAGTTACTTGAGAAAGGATGCGAGAGGCACAAGCCAACCAAACGGCTCCCATTGTGCCTTCTCGGCGACAGTCCAAATACGGACCTGAGGGATGAACACCAACAGGGATAGCCGCAAGCCACTGAGCACTCAAAGTGGACAAGTGATCAAGCGTGTATGGAGGCGAAATGGCCCTTCGGCCCTTGAGTCATACTGAATAGCAATAAAGAGAAAATTCAATGGCACAAGAGATAAAGGCAAATATCCACGCTTTTATTCATTGAAGTATTCTTTACAAAGTACAAGGCTTGCACCAATGTAAGTACAAAACAACAAAACAACAAAACAACAAAACAACAAAAGTGAAGCAAAATACAATGAGTAGAAAAAGAACGGCACCAGCCGAGAAGGCTCGGTCTGGAGCAGAAATGTGACATCATGAGGAGTCCCTTCATTTTGGTCACATCAACCCCGGTGCCTATTCCCCCCCCCCCCCCGACGAGGTGAATTGGATGGCAATCCCTCGTTGCCGACAAGACAGGCTCCGCCACAGCAAGAGAAAGGCCTCCGTCCGGGGTCGACTACCGAAACCACGACGCATCGGATGCACACCCGGTGGAACCCCAGAATACATCTCCTCCAGCCAAGCTCAAAGGACAACAAGCCACGGAAAGAGCAGGAGGTAGAACACTTCCGGAGATCAGAGACTCGGAATTAGGATTCTAGCCCCCCGACGCTCCTCCAGCAGCTGAACACCCTAACCAGGCGGAGAGAAGGCACACAACGATTGCAGAGTGACCAAGCCACCCTCATTACAACGAGGAAACATCTGCAAGAAGAGCGCGATGGCAGGCTCCAAAAGCGGCTACAAATCTCCTGCAGATCCATCCGGTTCCCATGCAGAACTCCATGGAGTGTGGGACAAGCCAAAGTCCCCACATTGCTTCGCTGATGAAAATATGATCTTGGGTCCCCAAAGAGTGAGAACCCCCCAATTTATAGCCACGTAGAAGGCCCAGCAAGCTCCCAAAGGGGCACTCCACCCAAAGATCGTCAATCAAAAAATAGGAAACCCATCAATTCATGGCCGATTCCCAGGCCATGAATCTTTCCAAATAGAGCACCAAATCTCTACGGCACCTCTGGAAAATTGCATGTTTGCACGGGGAAGAAACGATGGCCCTAGGAGCTGAAGGCTAACGAATCTCGAGAAGGCATACATGAGCTAGCAGTGAGATCCATCTTCTGACATACCAGGGTCTAGCAATAGGATGTCCCCAGGCATGGGGGCCAGTAATGGGTCCAATACAGATCTGGACCGAAACAAGCAAGGCCCAACTGATAACAACGTAGAAGCCCAACTAGCTGGCAAGCCCAACCAGGCGACGGATCCTGAAGACATGGAGCAAGGCCCACTAGACACCTCTAACGCATGCTCAATCATCTTCACCCGCACCTTTCCCAAAGCGGCTGCAAACTAGCAGAGCAGGAGGCACCGACTCAAAGAATGCCAACCAATGGGAGATAGGGTCAACTATGACAAGCCGTGGCACCTGCCGTCCTAGTAGCAATTCGACCAATCCTTGCAAAGTCAAACGAGCCCGTGTCGACCACGCCTGGTGACGGTCCTCGCGGCACCATAAGGCGACAATTGATATCACTAGCCACCGCCAGCGCTCAGTGACCAACGAATCTAGGCAGGCCACCTGTCAGAGATTCCTGCGCCCAAAAGTCTCCTCCATGGAGCTTACAAATATCTTCCCCCTCAGTAGAGAGAGGGATCCCCATTCTAGGCAACTTAATCAATGGCTTGAGACCTAAAATTGATCCTAACACTCTGTAACGAGGAAAAAGAACTAGCTCTTTTCCCTCAAAAACTACCGCATTAATCCGATGACCTTAGTGAGCCACTTTCAGCAGTATACAAAAGGAGCACAAGCCTCCCTCGAACGCCACACACACCCCTTGCTTACTAGCATACGTGCATTTCCCAACACGTTTACATTCACTCTTACATCTTTCCGTTCTCTGGGAAAGATTTCTGACTTAAGTATCGAAATATTTACGGTGGGAGAACATCCCGCCGTCCTCTGACCTCTTGTTCATAGCTTGAGGTAAGCAGGGTCCAAGTTAAGAGACACGAAGACCAGACCTGTACGTGATCCACCCGAGACGAGAAATTCAAAGGCTCATTAGTCCACACGAGAACTCAAACCAAATAACACATCACCTTTCATTTGGCAAGTATTTTCAACTAACAAACCAAGCATACTTCTAAAATAAAATGGAGGCAACTTTCCCTATTAAAAGGACGAAGTCATCTTGTGCGATGACTGTTCTTTGCTAGGTGTGAACCGCTTTTTTTTTTTTAATGGCATGGCTAGAGACCAAAAGAGTGTAAAAAAAAAAGGAAAGAAAGAAAAAAACAAAAACTAGGATAATATATAATGGTGAATCTGAAATCGACTGTTGTACTTTCATATGGGAGAGATGCTACGGGCCTTCTGCTTTTCCCTTTTCTCTCTTTCTCCTCCCCTATTTTTCTGATTTTTTCTATTTTCTATTTTTATTCCCCCTTTCCCCCTTAATTTTGTT
>JAODPA010009712.1:0-13632 GCA_025585075.1 Nepenthes mirabilis | reverse complement strand
TATAATTTGTATTAGTATTTTTTTTTTATTTTCTCTTATTGTAATTCTTGCTTAATTTGCCATATTTTATAACAAAATTGAAGGTATTTTTTAGAAATTTTGTTGTAATTAATTTACTTTATTTAAAAGGGTTTTGTACCATCAAGGTTTCCACAAAATTCATATATTTCTCAATTTTAATTTGTGATTGTTTTTTGTTATTTTGCTTTATCAATAATTCAAACAAAATGTTTGATAATTAATTTGTAAAGACCTGCTTTCCACTGTGTGCTTCGGCAAAGTTTTGATGGATCATTTTCCAACAAGAATCACATTCCTTTTAAGTCAAGTTAGCTCGAAAAATACGCATTCACAAGTTGAGGTTCATTCCATTAGTCTTTCTTGACATTGCCCCAATGACACAAATGTTCTACTTGCAATTTACGGCGTGCAAAATCTTGATTCAAAGTGATAAAGATCGAACACATTTTAGTTTAACTAAATAGGTAAGATCAAATGATTTTCTAATTCGTTTAGTTATTTAGATTCATAAACTCATCAAATAACATATGAATTCAGATAAATAATGTATTAAATCGATATATATATCAAATATACTGGTCTCACTAAGAATCGTAAATAAGTTAAAACAGAGCAACGATCTCGTATAAGGCACTCGCCCAACAAGCATATCGTTCGGCATTGAACTTGATGCACCCACCCTTGGTCCCTATGCTTGCAATGGGTAGGCATCGAAGTTGAAGCACTGAGCTAATTTCTCAGGGCTTTCCTGAGATTTGCTTTTGCTCATTGCTGTGATTGTAGGGTTCTCAATTCGTTTGGGTGAGGAAGTTTGGATTGATGGGGCATCCTTCTTTCCTGTGGAGAAGAACCGTCCTTCTCTTAATTTGAACCGTCTGATGTAAAATTCAACGGTTACGTGTTTTGGATGATTAAATTTAAAATCGAACGGCTCACGTTATATTATCCATTTAAAACGTGTAAGCCGTCGAATTTTACATCTGACGGTTCAAATGAGGAGAAGGACGATCCTTCTCCACAGGGGAGAAGGGCGCCCCCCGGATCCGAGGAAGTTTATGGTTAAACTTAAAATGTCACACTAATATGAAAATTCTCGAACAAATCAATTTATCTAATCAGTAATTTTTTCACAGTTCTTTTTCATTTTTATTAAAATAATTTAATTACTTATCCAAAAAATATATATATTTTTCACGATGATTAGAAATAATTCTATTATAATAAACATAGATGATATTACAGACTTTATGAATAAAATGGTTCAAATTTTTTCTTATAAAATAAAAGGGCCCTAATTGATTATCCATTATTAATATTCATTTTTAAAAGTAGCTCAGCTCAAAGCTTGATTTTACTCAAGGCAAAATATGCTGTAAAACTCTCTTCAATATTTATGTGAAAAATGCCTTTCTAAAAAATTCATAAATTAAATATTCCCTTGGAAAAACAAAACCTCCTAGAACTTGTTTAAGGTTCTCATAAATTACTCTGAATATTCTTTAAAAGTTCTCAGCATATATGCTTTTAAAAGATAAAAAATCCATAAATCCACCGCCTAATAATACCAAGAGCGTCCCAACAAAAAAGAGATGGAAAACAAGAAGCTTTAGTGTTGACGGTGGCTCTGTAATCAAATAAACATGTGGACTGTGATAAAGAAGGGGAGAAAAAAAACTAATCACAGTAGTAAATTATTGATGGGCTGTTTGTAACAGATGTCCGATAGTATTGAGCTCGAATCTTTTAACAAACGGGGCAACTTCCCTCATCGTGGTGTCGAGCACGTAAGGGGTGCCCGACACCATGGTTTGGGTATCGTTGAGAAGCTTCCGACAGGGCTCCCGCCTCTCGGCGATGGTGCCGTGGTAATGGAAGTACTTGATTTGCCCCTGGGTTTTGTGGGTGGTCTTTCCTTGAAGATTCTGCGACATATGGACCCCGGTGACAAACACATCGCGTGGTCGGACTGCGTATTTTCGGTCCCTTCTAATTCCCCTCTTCACGTCCCTATACACCAGCTTCTCAAATCCCCATTTCCTGTCCACATGGTAAAACTCCATTAACAACATCAAGGCAGAAATTCGACCATGCTACATTTTTCTTTTCTTCTACCTTAGTCATTGAGATCACAGGTTCAATTTACATAGCTAGTCTCTCTGTAGTATAAGAGATTGAGGTTGATATACCCTACCTTTTTCATAGTCAATAAAGAGAGAGTTTTGTGCATTAAATTGCCCCATCAAGGGGCCATTGTATCACGGTACAGAAAAAATTGAAGAAGGTATCCTTACCCCACCCATAAGCCATCTATTCCTTACAACATTGATATAAGAGGGATTTGATCTCAAGTTCCTTGAACAATGCCTGCTTTGATGAAACCTCCAATGGAAGTGGAGCAAAGATACTTTACATGATATTATTGTCGTAGATTTGTTTGGAAATCCCTTGATAAAAGTAAAAAAGATAACAGTGATTCTATGACTATAATACAAATTGCAAGGGAAAACAAAGTCGATAGGTGTTATTGTTGGGAGTCACTCCCGTGTAAAAGTCCTTGTGATCGGAGGGTTTGGATGGAGCACGTGGACTTTATATACAAATGGAATTCCAGTCAATATAGTTGACCAGAACCTTTTTAATGGGCAACAATACCGGTCAACAAATTGACCGGTTGAAGGCATGAGATGCCCAGCATTGCTGAGAGAATCAAGACGGGCAACACTGATCGGTCATATGGAGAGGACGGTCAACGACCTTGTGGAGAACGCAGACGGTGGAATGTGGGCCGTCCGCCAGGACATCCAGAATGGTGCCAGCTCAAAAGATTTTCTGATGATACGTAATCTCAGACGGTTATGTAGGAGCCATTTTTTATACAAAGCATATTCATATTGTTGGCAAGAACAGATTTTGTCGGTGGATATGGAATATTCCTCAGATTTGCTGTATATGGGCATCGATATTAAAAGCAAGTAGATGGATTTGCTATTTTAGTGAGACGGGTGAGTGAGAGGCTGAGTGTAAAACAAAAGGAGGGAGAAAAACAGTGAAGAAAAATGAGAGCAATTGTGAGCAAAACCTAGTGTGTTGACTGTGCTCTGTTCTTCGATTTTCTTTTCTCTATTGACTGTGTAATTAGGAAAAATTATTCCCACCTCACATGGTGGAATTAGTTCTATAGACTAATTATCCCATAGTTTTTCCATTGATTGATAAGGTTTTCCACATAAAAATCCGTATGTGTTCATTCTCTTCTTCCTAATTGCTTTGCTGTATTTATTTGTCGTGATAGTCGGACGCCATCTACCCCAACAGTTATTGATAGAAGTATGAGCCAACGAAAGCTTTGTACAAATAAAAGTTAAATACTCATATAAAAAGTATCACATTATACAAATTTTCAAAGCAGTTCATGACAGGACTTAAATTAGTTATAATCAAATAAGAACTAAAAGCTCATTTCAGCAATTTGTTTTAGTTAGTCACATTTCAGTTTATTGAGAAACCAAAAAAAAAAGGTCCAATGAAAGACAGCTGTAAGGCCACCTTCAGTTTGGAGAGCAAATAAATATATCTGTAGCTGAATTAAGAAGAAAGTTAACCCTTGGACAAGGGACAATTCAACAGATAATATTGGCATTCGATTATGAAAATATTACCCCAATGTCAAAGTTATGAAAGGTCATGCCCGCATCACGCTACATAGTTGTGATGGAGATCAAGCAATCGAAAATCATTATGTCTGCCGGTTGTTTTCCATGGTAATCTCACGTTTGTTACCAGAACAAATTTTTCACATTGTGAGTCAATTTCTTCAGAGAAGCTTTTTCCCGAAACTCCCCTATGAGAAGACATTATCAGTATTACAAAATTCAGAAGCATGTGGCTTTTGCACAATTTATTGCTAAAGAATAATGGAAAAGAGACAAAGGATGGGGTCCTAGTCGAATAAAGACAATAAGCCACAGCTAGTTAGCACCCACCTCACAAGTACCTACCCCAGGTCCAGTGACCACAAGCAACGTTTAAACCAGAAATACTAGCGTGTGCAAGCAAGTGCAATAATTATAGCAAATCCAAACAATAATATACTGAGTCAGGTCCACCTAGCAACTAATCAATGACGATGTTCAACTTCAGTGAATGAAACTCAAGCAAAGCGAATATTTGTATGTATTCAAAATTTATGGATTTGTTTACAATGTGATTATTGGAAAATGGATTCTTATGATTCCTCAGTGCCATTGCTCTTCCTCGTCTTTTCATTTCTGTGCTTGCATATAAAAAAATGTCGTTAAAGACGTGATGGATCTTTTGGAATAAAATTGTGCCTACATTGTAGCCATTAATAATTATATCGAAAAGACTGGAGATGAAGAAACAACCAATGGTCCATTCTACAATGGTGTAAATCATACCTCTATGCTATATAGAATAATTAAGTTACATCCATAACCTACATAGGTTCACACATATAATAAGGACAACTTAGGGCATTATGGTTCGGTTCGAGGTTATTAGTTCAACTCTTACTACTATGTGTCTAAACTTACTCGGTGCATTATCCTTGTGGTATAAGTCATGCACTCAAAGTTCGGACCAAGCTAACCAAATGGAGGTGGAAATTTTTCGTTACCCAAAAAGCAGTCTCATCCATATTTAAAGGATCTCACCAATTGTAATCTTATTACCTATTTCAAATAATAGTCGAAGCACATTCAAAAGCTTCACCAGGAATGGGAGTCACATTCCTTCCTAATATCACTTATTTGCAGTCAGTTAAAGACCACATTGGATCATTCCATCACAAATACGAGTCCCTTAGAAATTTAACCTGTATAAATCTCATTCAAATGTTATTGTAGCTGTAAGATTATATATATATGAACCTTTATAGATTTATAATGTGAGGGTCTTGTACATTAGATTGTCTACTTGACCCTAATCTCCTTCGCATTGCCAATGGAGTCTTTTTAAATTCAAATCCGTATAGGAGGCAATGATATGAACAAATAAAAGAATTGTTCAAATTGCTTAAAAGGAACCACAGCTACTACCAAAGATATGCTAACATTAAGACAGAAAGGTGCAGGGATTATAATGCTTCAGAAAATCTATTCATAGGCATACATTCTACTGACTCCTAGATTTATCTGACACTTCAAATTTCTACATCCCCATGAAATCAAAACATGAGACCTTGTTCCATCAGACATGTTCCTCCTCTCCACAAAATATTCAACATGGGTAAACCCACCAATGTAGTTTTCTCATGCCTTGGAAAACTAATCCACGATTCTCGCAAAAATTACCCACAGCGGCAACAGTTGCAAGTAAATTCATTGCCAAAAACAAAAATCAACAGATCAAATTTGGTTAACAGAAGCTGGAAAATAATTACAATTTGCAACAAAATACTAATCGAAGATCAACAAATGCGAACATAACCAATATCATCTTTCTTTTCCCTGGAACACTAATCGACTGTTCTCACAAAAAAGGATAGCATACTACAGATCAATCGTGACACAAATTGCAGTCAAAATTTAACATCAAATACCAAATCCATTAACAATTAAAAAAATCAGGGCGAAAGTAAGAAACAGGAGAGAGAATGAAACTCACTTGGGAATTTTTCCAGCATCCTCGGAGAGGCAGAGCTTGCCGGACATGGGCATCTGCTCAATGGTGAACTGTGAATAATCCTTGAGTGAATCCATCACCGATCGTAGGGACGATTTCCTGGGCACATAGATAAACTCATCCACATCGAAGAAGAACATCCACTTCGCCATAAACCGGTATCGATGCAAGCAATCGTTCACAATCAAGAACTGGTTATGGTAGTAACCATCAAACCTCTCCTGCTCTCTAACATCATGCAAGCTCACATAGCCAAGCTCCATCCATGGCCGCAAAACCTCCATCACGCCCGGGTGGACCCCACCGGCGTCGTGAATCACGAAGTGGGACTTCTTCCCGAAGAGCCGGACATGATAAGCCATCCACTCTCTCAGTCTTTGCGGACTCAGATTCCCGTATAACGACGACCCACAATAGAGGTACTCATATTTCGGTGGGGATGTGAAATGGGATAAATTTACAGAGCCCGGAGGCTCGCTGAGCGCCTCGATTCTATCGGTGATATTGAAGTCTCTGTCGCCGCCACCGTGGGTGGCCGCGTGTAGGATCAGGCGGCCTCCGAAGCCGTCGGTTCCAACGGGGCTGGGGAAGGTGCAGTTTACGACGACGACAGTGTAGACTCTGCCGTAGCCCCAGTCGGGGAGGTTCTTTACTCCGGCTGTGGTGACGGTGGCATTGCTGTCAGAAGATTGATAGTCGCATTTGTACGTCGGCTGGCCGAAGACGTGGAGTGGTTTCGAAGCCAAGCCTAAGACGGCGAAGCTATTGGTGCCGCCGCGGTAGGCAGACATTAAAATAAAGTTGTACGCAGCGGCTCCGTACGGATTGAACGCCCTCTTTAGGACGCCGTTGTCCTGCAGCTGATCCGCTTTAATTGAAGTTGGTTGTGGGGAGAACGAGGTGGAGTTAATATCGGCGGTGGAGAAGCGGGTGTCGGTGGTTGCGGCGGCGGCGTCGGAGAGACAGTAGCGGACGGTGGAGATAGTGAAATGGGCAGGGAGAAATTGGAGGGTGGTGGCTAAGGAACTGAGTAGTAGAAGAGCATAGAGTAAGAACTTGAGCTCTACTGCGCAGTTCCATATTAAACCAACAAAGACATTCATGTCTCCTCCCTTTTTGACACTTTTTCTCTCCTTTTCTCTCAGATCCTTCACCATTGATGCCATGTCGAGTAGCTCCTAAGCGAGGAGGAGAAACCGTGGCGAAAACCAAAAACAACTCTTCCTCTTTCTCATCCTCTCCTCCATTCCCAATGCCTTTCTTTCTCCCTCCTTTCTCGAGTTGGTTAAATAACCTCTCCTCCCTGTCTCTTTTTCAGTTGCTCTTTTATTGCGCGAGCTCAGTCCTTCTCTACGAAATCCCAATCGTTCGGTCAAAATCAGAGTCCTTTTTTTATTTTTATTTAAAAAAAATTAAAAGACCGTTTAACTATTTAATTTTGGTCAGCACAGGCCCCTCGGCTGCTTATTACACATAAAATGAATTCATCAAAAGGAGTCCAATTCAATCCCATTCATTTAATGCGTGGGATATAATTTTTATCGTCTGATTTTAAATTTAATTAAATATTTGAGATTAAATCCTCTTCAAATAAGAACCGTAATCATAAAATTTAAACGGCGTTTTCTCTCTCTCTTCTCCCGAAGCTGCCTCTTCTCTTCTGCTGCAGTTTCCCTGTCCGCTCCTCTCCACCTTCGATCTGTTCTCCATCTTCGATCTGATTTCCAAGAAAGAGGAATAACGACTACGACTGACGGCAATTTTCTCTCAAAGCTTTTTCTTCTGCAGAATCTCCTCTCTCGTCTCTTCTCCATTTTCGATCTGTTTTACCGGACAGTGATGGGAGAAGAAAATGTCAATGAAAATAAGAGGGTGGATGGACGTTCGTTCAATCTGGATACTTTTGTGCCTATCGCGATGGAGCGCCCCCGTTCCCTCATGCAGTCTAGTCTATTCTGCTATTGCCACCGCCATCTTCAGCCTCTTCAAAGCTAGGGCGTCCTTTTTATCTCCTCGCCTTCCATCACAATCAAATACCCCCAAAGCCCTCTCGTCTCACCTCGCAAGCACTCCTTTTATGTCTTCCAACGATGGAGGAAGAAGTCTAAGGGGAAGAATACCTTTTCAAAATAGTGATAATAGGAGACTCAGCAGTTGAGAAATCAAACTTACTGTCAAGGCATGCCAGAAATGAGTTCGACATGAACACAGAGGCAACAATCGGTGTGGAGTTTCAGACCCAATGTGTCCACATTGATGGCAAAGAAGTGAAAGCTCAAATCTGAGACACTACTGGTCAAGAGCGCTTCAAGACTGTCACTTCTGCTTATTACAGAGGCGCTGTGGGTGCCCTAATTGTCTATGATATCAGCCGCCGTAGTACATTTGATAGCATCAGCCGTTGGCTTGAGGAGCTCAAGAGTATGCCCTCTTTTCTTATTGCTTTTGCTATGTTTTTTTGTTGGATTATCGATTATTACTTGTTTATATTCTAGTCAGACCCTTTTGCTGCTCAAATGTGGAGAAACAATTTGAAAATTGAAGATCTATTGCTCTGAAGATTTTGTATTGGCTTCGTTTGCCTGTACTGTGGTTGAAAATTTTGTGATTTTACTCCGCTGATTCAATGGGAAAGTTTTAGGTTTTTCCTTGATTGATTAATGCTGCATTTTAGTTGTCAATTTGGGCTTTAGTTCACTTAGCTAGTGAGAAGACTACATGCAAGCGGTGATGATTGAATGATCTACATTTTTTTGATTTGTTAAATTGGGATAATTATGAATTCGCATTCTTCATTTATCCGGGATCCATGTTGTTCAGAGTGTCCTGGATGACCTATTTGGGATACAGGATTGAAAAGAGGGTGAAGGTATAAGGCATGACCGAGTGGGATCATAGCTAAGTAAATAAATTTATAGAATTTGGTCTAGAATTACAAATGAGATAAAGTTGAATGGAAAACTATGTATTATGTTGCATGAACCATCTCCTGGTAAAGGTTGTTAGTTGCTCCATTTTTCTTTGAAGCATATGCTGTGGCATGCTTTGTTTTGAGAATAAGTACTGTGTTTGGGGAGTCTGAAGAAATTGGCTGCTGATAATTTGCATTTGCAGATTTTACAGAAGGCTAGACTCTTCCTCACCTATCAGAGGGTTTTTCTTTACTTACAGAAATTAATTTTTTGACAAATGAAGTTTGAAAGTTGAGCAGCTTTCGTTCTAACTTTCTGCCAGATTCACACCCAAAGTTGGAGTGAATTTGGAATTTTTTACTTCTCCTTCAATCTCATTCAGTATCCAAATCTTAAACATGATTAGAGAGGTCTAAATACTATGTAGAAAATATTAAATTCGTAATGGAATGAACTGCATAAAATTTAAAACCATCTTCTACCCTGGGATTCAAAGTTGTAAGAAACAGACTTGTAATGATCCTTCTGCGGCTGTTAAACTATGTTACAATCTATTTTCTTTGCAATACCGGGTATTCCATTTAATTGTCTCCTTTTTTTTAACATTATTTCCATTCAATTTAAAACCATCTCTTAGTTTTGCAACCACATACACAATTAAATTCTATTCTATAGTTATTCACATTTGCTATAATTACTGCATATGCTCACACTCTTAACATAGAGAAATGTTGCTGTTGATATAGGTTTTGTCCCTGCGGGCTCTAGATTTATAACTATTGTGATGTTTGCTTATAATATAATTATCGCCTTAAAAGGTAATCCAAAAGTGCCTCGTCTCTTCCACCAAGAATTTCAGTTCATTCATATTTTCTCCTTGGCAATCTAGGGGAGAAAAACACCAAGGCAGTCCATTCTTTCCTGAGGCAGTACCATCCTATCTTCCTTTAAGCTGATGATACCAAAATTCATGCCTCTGGAAACTGAAAACCATCAAAAAGGTCATGTATCTTGCAAAGTGAGCTTCTTTGAAGCCAAAATTTTTTTCTGTTTTCATTTGTTTATCTGTTCTCTTCCTGATTGTGGATTCCAATGAATGTGTTCTTTGTGTTTCATATACAAGTGAAGAATGAATGGCTTCACAATACTGGCGTTGGAGTGGTTGCACATGTTGCAGACAGCTTGTAGCCATGAAAATTCAATTGTCATATTGTGTATATGTCAATTAAAACCTGTTGACTGAACAGATTTTATTGATTATAATGACACTTTTTCAATTACTTTGTTTGTTGTGCAAGGATTAAATAGCTATTTCTTTTTTATCCTAGTTGATGTTAAGTGAAGAAATTTCTCTTTATTATGCTAATATTTGCAAATTTATTTTAAAATAAAATCTAGCTACTTGTCAAGTGGATTTTATGTACAATTGAAAAAGAAATAAGCCACAGGATGAAAGATAAAACTTTTTATACAGTACAAACCTTTTTATTTATTATCGAACGTTTCTTTTGTCATGTGCTACAGTATACATAATTATAAAATAATCTGATAAAATTCAGTAACTTTAGAAATAATAGAGACAAGGGTAAAAAAGTAGAGAGGATTAGAAATGAAAAAAGAAGAGAATATATTTTTAAAATTCTTTCATTATTTTTCGTATCTATTATAATTACATTTGTTATAATTACATTTGTTCTTGACTTAGTATAATTACATTCATAGCCACTGCCTCTTCAGATGCTTTCTTACATTCTTGGAATGATGAATCTCCATATGCCTCATAAAAAGGAGGAAAGCAAGAGGGCTGCTCAAGCCATCGGCTAACAATGCACTTCCAATAAATCTCCACTTGAGGACTGCAACCGAGCCGTTCAAGCTATCGGGTACCAATTCACTTCTAGTAACATACTGTATCATCACCTGGATAATGATAACAATAAAAATAGCAGCGGGTCATTGATGAAGCAGAGAATGAAAATAGCATGTCTCAAGATACTTAATCAGTGATATGCACGCTGATATCTCATCAGTCTGTGAAATGGGTAAGAGCATATTTGATAATCAAGAAGCCGCATCCACTTCTGGTGGGCCATTAGAAGCTGATTGCTTCTGGAGTTAAAACTGGAGATTGAAGAAGAAGAAGAAGAAGAAACTTTGACTGTCTTCCAATGGTTTTCGCTTGAAGTACAAACATTGATTCACCAATCTACACATTTGCCAGAAATCAATCAACACATAATCAATAGTGGCATTGCCCTATATACTTGAATGCCATGTTTGGATGGTGTAAACTTAAATCTAGAGATATAAGAACTTCTGTTTCCTCCATTTTGGTTTCATTATCATTACATAGTATACTATCTCAATATATGTGAAATAAGAAAGTCATATGAAAGATACACACAAGTTTTCAAATGATAACATTATTTAGGCAACAATGGACTTGCTCAATATAATATATAATATAGGGAGAAGCTACTATATTTTATGTAGATTTTATAGCTCATAAAATGACCAGCAGAATGAAATAACTAGACAAGCTCAACTTAGAAGACTAGGGTGTTTATACTGCTTGATAAATATGAATAAAAGGAAGCAGGAATACAAATTTAAAGCAGCTCATAATAATTACTTACAAATTTATATAAATATGTATGCCCACAGCTAATAATGTAACTCATTCTTCAAGACAAAGAGGTGCACGAAATAATTCAAAATATTGATCATAAGATGCCACATAAAGCAGTCAAATCAATCACATTATCGAAATCAATGGCAAATCAATGTTGATCCATCCATTAAATGATTGGCTGATGCCCTGATTAGCCTCTTCTACCATGTACATTCTCGAGCAACAAAAGCATCATTATATTCTAACTTTGCGCTGAACAAAGCCACGGTCTGCTGTTTCTTTCTGTACCATGTGTTAGAATGACTGCATTGATGTATAGGCTTACCCAAAAAATAGACAGATGTTATCCATCTGTCGTCAAAATAATACACAGTGGGACTCACAAGCATAGATATTGATTTGTATGTCAGTTAATAGGGTTAGCAAACACCCATGGAATCTAAAGCAATTCCCTAAAAAAGCACCAAATTTTGAAAGGACTCAAAGATCTTGCGTAGGAAAATTGAGAAAAGGCAAGACAGTGCATTTTCCTTCTCGGTCATTGAACATCAATAGTGTGATGATATAAATGATATCCTGAGTAATTTATTCAAACACAAAGTGGGATGACTCCTTTCCAAAATTCAAAATGAGAACTATAAAAAAAAGGTGTAGTGTTTTCCTTCTCGGTCACTGAACATTCATGAAAAAACGATAGAAACGATCCCCCATTTGAGATCCCTGGCTTTACCTGCCTATGCTCCTGGAAATTACCATTATGTCTATTGAGTAATTTCTTCAAACACAAAGTGGGCATTCATCCTTTCCGAAATCCTGAACCAAAAAAACACAAAAGTTCAGTGAAGTTGCGATTTAAACCAACAAAGCAAAAATGAAATATTCTATTGGCTTCTCATTGTTAGGTTTGGTCACTCCCTTATAAGTAACTCAACAAATAATTTATCATTGGGAAGATTCACACAGTGTGCGAAAATGACCAGCCACAGAAGAACAAGGACTAGAACAAGTTTTAGGAGCGGATATGCTTTTTTTGTAGTAAGAAGAGCCACATAAAGTGGTACTACCCGCAGAAAAAGCAGTAGAAGGAGAGCAGAAGCGATCGTCAGGAAAAACTAGATCATGATAATGATTGGGAGATTGTTACTTTCTGCGGAGACCTCTTGGTTGTTCACATCGGGGAAGCACAGAGCCTACTGTGCCAGGAGACGAGTTGGGTGATAGACAGTGGGGTCTCACACCATATGACACCAAAGAAGTCCCATCTCACGAGTTATACGCCCGTAGGCCACGAAGTATTGAAGATGGGTAACGGTGGCTCGTCTAGTGTAATTGGCATCGGAGATGTTTGCTCGAGGACAAGTAACGGGAACAAGCTTTTACTAAAGAGCATACGACATGCCCCAAATTTGAGGTTTAATGTGATTTCAATCGAAAAGTTGGAGGAAGATGGCTTTAAAATGGTGTTTGGTGACGACCAGTAGAAACTCACCAAAGGCGCTTCAATTATGACAAGGAGAAGTAGGAGATCAGGACGGTATTTGATGAAGATTTCTGTTACCGAGAAAAATATCAAGGTGACCAAATGGGGTATTGGTCAATGTGGCAAAAAGAGGTGGCCAATGTGGAGTAAAAGGGAGAATGATTCTACTGCAAAAAAGTTGTTAAAGGGGAGTGGGACTACTCTATGATCAGTGGAGTGGAAGAAGGTATCATTCAAACTTGTGGAGGCAGATACCGGAATCCCAATTGAGAGGAAGTTATCGAAAGACAGGAAATGACGGAAGGTTTGTTAAGACGAAGGTTTCCCCCCACAAGGTCGTGAGGGGATATTTGTTAAGTTTGATCGCTTCATTGTGGGTAACTCAACAAACGATTTGTCATCTAGAAAATTCACACATGATTTGCGGAAATGATCGGCTGGGCAAAAGAGGCTAGTCATTTGAAGTGACATCCCAAATTTGAAAGCTTATTTTCTTATGAGAGCTCAGATGCGTGTACAAATTTTCTTTGTTAGAGATATTTGTCTTATTGGCATATTCCGTGACCATATGTATCATTGTTTTGATGTCGGATTGTGGGTTGTCGGGTTAAAGCTTGTTCGGTCCGCCCTCCATATGCTCGAGCCCTTCCAAAGGCTGCCTGCTCGCCTTGTGCTCGCTAGCGGCTTGAGTCTAAAAACCAGAACCTCACCCGCTCGCTTCATGCTCGACGGCCGCTCGAGCCGAAATCCCAGAATGGGGGCCGCTCACTGCGTGCTCAATCCCGGCTCGAGCGCCCGCAGGGTTTCCCACGAAACCCTACAGCCGCTCGCCGCGCGCTCGAGCCCCGCTCAAGCGGCGGCCCAACGGGCAGATTTTTGAACGCGTTTTTTTGGCTCATCTATAAATATTGGCTTATGATTTTGGAACCCTAAGGATTCAAAAC
>JAODPA010009701.1:0-13632 GCA_025585075.1 Nepenthes mirabilis | reverse complement strand
TATCCAATAATTAATGAAATTTTTAAAATAATCAACTAATGTGTACACAAAATTTAAAAAATATCACAAACAAATAAAAATTTCGTTAAAAATTATTATCCATATAATGAAAATTTTAAAATGAAACTTAAACCCATTTTAATTGCAAGATCCTTGAACCTCAATAGTGGCATACCTTTTGTCAAAGGATCAGCGATCATTAATTCAATACTAATATGCTCAATAGCAATTTTTCTTCCTTTAGTGTGCTCCTTTATGGCTAAAAATTAAATGTCAATATGTTTATTTTGACTGCTATTTTTATTATTTTTAACCAAAAAATAGCAGCTAAATTATCACAATATATCTTCAAGGGCCTTGAGATAAAATCCACCACTCTAAACCCTGACATGAAATTTTTCATTCATACATCATACTTTGTAGTCTCAAAATA
Source organism: Nepenthes mirabilis (assembly GCA_025585075.1). Taxonomy (NCBI): domain Eukaryota; kingdom Viridiplantae; phylum Streptophyta; class Magnoliopsida; order Caryophyllales; family Nepenthaceae; genus Nepenthes; species Nepenthes mirabilis. The sequence continues at coordinate 13,199 of JAODPA010009701.1, read as the reverse complement.
AGCAATGAACTTGACTTCTATAGTGAAAGTAGTAATCAGGGTCTGCTTTGCATTCCGTCCGGATACAATTCTATCGACTAACATAAATATGTAACCAGATGTTGATTTACGTGAATCAACACATCCAACGAAGTCTGTATCGGAGTAACCTAATACTTTCAAAATGTCGGTCTGTCTATGTATAAATATGTAGTCTTTGGTACCTTGGAGATATCTCATCACTTTCTTAGCGCATTTCCAGTGATCCATACCTAAATTACTTTGAAATCTTTTAAATATTCCAATTACAAAGGCGATATCAGGTCTTGTACATATCTAAGTATACATCAAACTTTCAATAGTGAAAGCATATAGAATATTTTTTATTTATTCCCGTTCAAAATTATTTTTCAGGTATTGGTTCAAATTAAATCTATCACCCTTCACAATGGGTGCCACACTTGGTAAATAATTTTTTATCCGAAATCTCTGTAAAACTTTATTGATATAGGTTTCTTGAGATAAGCTTAAAGCACATCATAGCCTGTCTCGATATATATTAATGCAATGATATAAGATACATCTCCCATATCTTTCATTTTAAATTTATCAGAGAGAAATTATTTTATTTCATACAATAAACTTTTATCATTGGATACAAGTAAAATACCGTCCACATATAAAATAAGGAAATAAATTTTACTCCCACTGACCTTGATGCGTACCTGGATCCGACTTCGAACAGATTCGGATTTTACTGGATGGTTTGAACCGGCTCCGTTCACTGAGCATAAATCCTACACACCACTAAAACGAACAAGAGGTCAGCGTTGACGGCGAAAAGTTGTCCCACCGAAAATAATCCAACGATCAAGTCAGTAAAACAGTCTTCAAAAGGGAAGAAACTGAAATTGAGAGAGAGTGAAGGGAAAGAGTGTTTAACCCAGATGTAAGAGAGACGTGAGGTCTTCTTGAATTTAGGAGGTGGGAAGGCGGTAAACGGCCGCGAGGGCTCGCTTGTTATCTTAGGATTTTTTGGGAGAACGAAGGTGGCAGAGAAGGTAGGCTTCTGTGAGCTCACAATCGTCCCAGAAAACATATGTAATTCAGTGTCTCAAGAAGCGTTTGCTGCGGAAAGTATCAATGAGAACATGAATCAGGGTGTCTAAGAAAGCATCAATGAGAGCGTCTGCGTTGGTAAGTCTGAAAGAAAGCATGCCCTTGATGGTGGGTCAAGGGTTTCTCTTGTAGTCGAGAGGCCAATCCTCCTTCTTTGGAAGGAGCGATTGCCTCCCTGATTTGCTATCAGGCTTGCCTTCTGGAGGCTGATACCTGTTGCCAAGTTGTGGAGGATTGTTTCCTTCTGAGGTGGCCAACGACTTTCCAAGTTGGTTTCTTTCCTCCCTAATATATTACTGTTGGAGTACCTTGGCTGGCAAGGAATTGGGAAGATCTGGCGCTTTCCTTCTTTGAAGGGCACCAATCTTGTCAATATCCTTCCTGGTGTAAATTCAGATCGTGCAATATTCTTGGAGGATCGTGGTTGGCTGTCTGATAAGTGGTGAGCCCAAACGGAGCAGGCCCATTACTGTAGAAAGGCGTCATTTGGGCTCAATGTATAGGGCGCAGACGGTCAACGTCTGAGTTGATCGTCAACGTGTTGGCCGCCATCATGGAGAACAAAGGAAGAGTAGCTAGAGATCAACGGATGGGCTGTGGGCTAGAAGGGAATAGGCCCATCGCTGTAGCAAAGCCTCTAAAGGCTCAATCAAGCTGCGCAAGGGTGGTCAACATTGCGTTGACCATCCGCGAGCAAGTTGGCCACCAAGACGGTCAACGCCAATGTTGACCGTCTTAGGCTTTCTAATTTCTGGGCCCGTCTTCTCACTGGACCATCAAAAATGTTGATCGGCCTCCTTGGGCTTCCGTTGACCTTTCTTTGGGCCAGCCCATTACTGTTGTACCCATCACTGGCCCTCCATGCTGGTGGTCAGATTTCTGGCCTCTAGTATGTTCATAATGGGATGACTTTTCTTGCTTTGAGGATCTCATGAAGTCGCATGTCAGGTGTGAGGGCGAGTTTGACCGGAACTGTTGACCGTCCTGGCCAATTCCGGAATACCAGAATTGCTGACCGTCCTGATCAATTCCGAAGTACCAGAATTGCTGACCGTCCTGGTCAATTCTGGAGTACCAGAATTATTGACCGTCAGGCCAATTCCGGAGTACTAGAATTGTTGACCGTCCTGGTCAATTCTGTGAGCATTTTGAGTGGCCACTAGTCGGTTTTCCTGACAGAGTACGACACGTGTCTTCCTTTGGTTGGGCAGAGATCCTAATCATTAATGCGCCAGAGATCCGTCCTTTTGTAGGGTTCAGTGGGGAGGTGACACGTGGCAGGACTGACAGCATCCTCTGCATGCTTGGAGCTTAAGTTTCCCCTCCGTATTTTAGAATCAGTTACGCCTTCAAACCGTCATTTTCTTCGTTCTCGCTTCTCAACTAAGTGCCTCCAAAGAAACCCTAAAGCTTTTCCTGATCATGGCTTCCGTGGCCGATTTCTCATCTGTTCTGAGAGAGAATGATGTCAAAGCTCTGTGCGTCGAGTTCAACATCCCTAAAGAGATGGCCTGGAGGGTTCCAGGCGAGGACGACAAAGCCTTCCCCCTACCGGAGGGGTACATTACTGTCTACGAGGCCCATCTGAGGAGCAGCCTCCGTCTACCCTTACCGGAGGAGTTAGAGTCGATCGTGGCGGCTCTACTAGTTCCCATTGCTCAGCTCCATGCCAACGCGGTGAGGTACCTTTACACCTTATGTATTTTTGCCCGGAAGCTTGGCCATAAATTTAGGATGTCCGGTGTTAAAGTTGTATTTAAGGTGACCCAAGGGGCGGAGTGGATTTCACTCAGCCCCTGTGCGGGAATAAAAATAAACAAGGCCATTCATGATTCTCTGAAGAATTGAAAAAATCGGTTCTTCTTTGTGAAAGTGAGAGAGAAATGGCCGGTTGCGAGGAGTTGAGGCAAGGTTCCAGAGGCGTACCTTGGTACGCCGTCTCCGGCGGAGAGCGCCGCGTATGCATGGCTGACGAAGGCCATACGGCGTAACCCAGATGAGTTTAAGAGGGACTTCTTGGTCTCCCGGGCAGAGACCGAGAAGGCTAACTAGGGGCCGTCATCACCGGTTCAGAAGCCGCACCCTCCGATTATGATGATGAGATGTGAAGACTCAAGGGGTGTGATCATCCGCCCAAGGCCCTCAAAGGAAGCTGCTGAGAGGGTAACTGCTACGCCCTCATCATCTTCGTCGTAGATTGACCCTATGGCTGCCAGGATTTGCGGTGGATCCGGCAGCACTTCTGGAGTGGATAGGCTGGCGGAGGCCGGACGAGTCATCCTGGCCCAGCCTGCGGTGAAGGTGGTTCCAGGCGCTGCCTGGATGAAATCGGCGGAGGAGCCAGCTCGCGACGTGCCTGAGGGTTCGCGCGATTATATTGTGGAGCCGTCGACGAGAGCTGATCTGCCAGTAGCTGCTCCAAAGGCAGCCAGGAGGAAAAAGCCTATTGCGACTGCTCCAGAGGCTGTAAGAGAGGAGCCCTCTGAGCAACCCGCTGCTGCTGTTGATGATGATGAGTTTTTGGATCGTATTTTGGATGAGGCAGCGGCGTGTTTGGCGCGAGAGGGTGCTCCTCGCTCGTCATCTCCTATTCCACCGCCAGCTGGACCAGGCTTGGAGTCCAGGCTCGCGAGGCCCTTCAGGAAGACTTGTGAGGTATGACTTCTGCAATGGCTCCCTTGTATTTCTTTCTTCCTTGTGTTTATAAACTCACACTTTGCTTTTGTCCTGTGCAGTCAAGAAGACTGGCCTCAGCTGTCTCCCGGGAAATGGAGCAGCGCGATCGCATCATTGCAGATCGGGAGGCTGAGATAGCCTGACTAGAGGCCAAGCTGGCCGCCTCAGGAGGGAGCTCCGTGAGCAGACAGCTGCTCTTGAGGCCGTTATGGCGGGCGTGGAGGCAGAGAATGCTGAGCTAAAGGTAGAGAACGCTGAGCTGAAGGCGAAAGTTGCTCGCTTGAAGGAGGAGGATGATCGACTTACAGCGAGCAATAAACGCCTTACAAATTGAGCCGCCGCCGCAGAGAACGAGTTGGCCACTCGGATGAGCCTTCATGAGGTCAGGGGCGTACTGCACGCCCGGCTGTTGGAGGGGCTCAATATTGGACGTCGCGTTGGGCGGTTGGTCGTTCCTGACTTCCCGGTGGAGTTTATCAATTAAAGAAACCGCACAGCGCAATGCAAGGAAGATCTGGAGGGAGAGCCCCGAGACAGTCAGGGTGGTCCGCCGCCCCTGTAGCCTTTTGTACTTCTTTTGCTTTTTAGACTTTATGTAAACTGTAATATACTTTGTGAGCAATGAAACAGAAATCCTTTTCAGTTTGGTGTTCATTGTCTTTCATTGCTTTGTGTATGTTTATGTTGTGGCGTCAAGCGGCCAACCTGATTGGCCGGTTAACGTTGTTTGGTTGTCTAAGGAGCGGAGCCCCTTGGCTTGGCAGGTGGTTGCATTAACCAGTCTTGCGGTGCTGTCTAAGTGAAAACTTGGGCAGTTAGTGTTAGAGAAGGTACGCTTCTCATTATTGTTTAATCACGCTATTCTTTCGTCGAGAAGGTTAGTGCGTGGGATAGCCAACCTGGTTGGCCGGCTGCCTAAGGAGTATGATCCTTAAGCCAGGCAGGCGGTCATAATAACCAGCCTGGTGGCATCGTGCAAGTGAAGACTTGGGCTGCCAATGTTGGAGAAGAAATGTTTCTCCCTTCGACCGTCATTGACTGACGTTGCTGCTCCCCGAAAGGAGGTCGTCGCGTGTGTCATACTTGCCCCCTAAGGTTTTTAGACCGCTATGGGCCACTTGGATGACCAAGGTTTAGTACGACCGCTATTGGGCCGCTCGGATGACCGAGGCTTCAGACCGCTCATGGGCCACTTGGATGACCAATGTTTTAGACCGCTCATGGGCCATCTAGATAACCAGGGTTTTAAACCGCTCATAGGCCACCTAGATGACTAGGGTTTAAGACCGCTCATGGGCCACCTGGATGACCAGGGTTTCAGACCACTTTTGGGCCACCTAGATGACTAGGGTTTAACGAGAGGATGAAGACCCTCCCGACTTAGGGGCAGTCTAGGTCAGATAAACCTGCAAGGCAAACACAATTCATACACAGAGCCTAGGATCTATATGCTAAGTAAACCCCTCATTTTATCAAATTAAAACAAGCATGCGAATGAATGCGCATAAGTGAGTGAGTGCGTACCTGGGTTCCCTATTGGAAGTAACGCTTCAGGTGGGTTGCGTTTCATGTTCGTGGGACCAACTTTCCGTCCGGGTTTCAGAGTTTGTATGCTCCGTTGCGCAGGACGGCGGAGACAAGAAAAGGCCCCTCCCAGTTAGGAGAGAGCTTGTTTCGGCCGGCCAGCTTGCCTGTGGCCTCGATGCCTCGTAGGACCAAGTCCCCAATGTCGAATTACCGGGCTTTCACCTTTCTATTGTAGTACCGGGCAACTCGATGTTGGTACGCTGCTGTCCGTATTCTGACGGCGTCGCGGGCTTCCTCTAGCAAGTCTAAGTGCTCCCTAATTTTCTGGAAGTTGGTCTGTGGGTCGAATGACTCCACCCTGAGACTTGGAAGCCCGATTTTAACAGAAATTACTACTTCAATCCCGTAACAGAGGCTGAAAGGGGTCTCGCGTGTTGGTTCTTTCGGGGTTGTACGATAAGACCAGAGGACGGATGGGAGCTCGTCAGCCCAGGAGCCCCCGGCGTCCTCCAACTTAGTCTTTAACCAGTGGAGTAGCGTATGGTTCATGACCTCCACCTGCCCGTTGGCCTGGGAGTATGCCACCAAAGTGTGGACCAGCTTGATCCCAAGGCTGGTGCAATACTTGGTGAAGCGTTTCTCCGAGAATTGGGTCCCGTTGTCGGTCACTACGACCTTTGGGAGGCCGAACCTGCAGACAACGCCCTGGCGAAGAAATTCCAGCGCATTGTGCTCGGTGATTTTTGCTAGCGAGACTGCCTCGACCCACTTGGTGAGGTAGTCGATGCCCGCGATGATAAACTTTCTCTGTCCCGTGGCAATGGAAAATGGGCCCAGTATATCAAGCCCCCATTGCGCGAAGGGCCACGGAGCCTGAAGTGACTTCAGGTCTGCGGACGGCTGGTGTTGAAGGTTGCCATGAACCTGGCAGCTTTCACATTTCTTCACAAACTCAAGCGCGTCACTTTTCATCGATGGCCAATAATAACCCTGTCGCATGATCTTAAAGGCCAGGTTTTTCCCGCCTACGTGTGATCTACAAATCCCGAGCTGGACTTCGCCGAGCGCATAGTCGGCCTCCTTGGGAGATAGACAGCGGAGGTACGTAGTCGAGTATCCATGGCGATACAGCCGCCCATCGACTACTGTGTACCAGCCGGCTGTCTTTTTGACTCGCTTGGCCTTCTCGACGTCTTCTGGGAGTGATCCGTCAGCCAAGTATCTAAGGTAGGGCGTCATCCAGTTTTTCGTCTCGGAAATCTGTATCGCCTCCTATTTTTCTATGCTGGGAGCATTTAGGACCTCCCTCATATCCCTCGAGTACTGTTCTGGGTTTTCGGTAGCAGCGGCTCTAGCCAGCCGGTCTGCCTTCCAGTTTTTGGGAACGTGAATCAGGGTCAGTTTGCTGACAACCTGGATGGCTTCCCTTGCCTTTGCCAGATATCTGGCCAAGGAAGGGTTGTTTACCTCGAAGCCCCCGTTGACCTGGTTGACGATCAGTTCGGAATTGCCGTAAACCGCCAACCTCCTGGCAGAGCACTCCTTGGCTAATCGCAAGCCCGCTAGCAGGGCTTCGTACTCGGCGACGTTATTGGTCACTGAAAAATCAAGTTTCAGGGAATACTTGATCTCGAATCCATCAATGGTCGTAAGGACCACCCCTGCTCTGCTGCCACTGTCCATGGACCATCCGTCCACATGGAGTGTCCACTCTGAAACCTCGTCGAGCTGTTCTGTGTTTTCTGCGGGCTGTTCCTCGTGAATTGGGGTCGTGGTCTCAACGATGAAGTCAGCCGGAGCCTGCGCCTTTATAGCGGGTCTGGGCCTAAATTCGATGTCAAACTCGCCCAATTCAATAGCCCACTTCACCAGTCGTCCAAAAACGTCGGGTTTCTGGAATATGCCTTTCAGCGGATGGTCAGTAAGGACCACTATGCGGTGTGCTTGAAAGTATGACCTCAATTTTCGCGCTACGAAGAGAAGTGCCAGGGCCATTTTTTCAGTGCACGGATAGCACATTTCTGGGCCGGTCAATATTTTGCTCACATAGTAGACCAGCTGCTGGGTATCGGAATCTTAACGCACGAGGATGGAACTGAGGGACACTTCCGATACTGCCAAATAAAGGTACAGCTCTTCCCCGTCCTTGGGTGATGCTAGTAGTGGTCGGCTGGTCAATACTGACAGTCAGCCGTCCACTGGAATCCGTTGGATTTTGTCCCTCTCAGAGCTTTAAAGAAGGGCTGGTACTTGTCACCAGACTTCGTAAGAAAGTACGATAAAGCAGCTAGCCGCCCAGTCAATCGCTAGACATCTTTGACGTTTCGTGGGGGAGCCATGTCAGCGAGGGCCTTAATCTTTTCTGGGTTTGCCTCGATCCCCCTCTGGGAGACGATGAAACCCAAGAACTTCCCAGAGGCTACCCCGAAGACGCACTTGGCTGGATTCAGCTTCATTCGGTGCTATCGGAGCACCTCAAATGATTCTTCCAGGTCACGTATATGATCGTCAGTGACCCTACTCTTGACGAGCATGTCGTCGACATAGACCTCCATGTTGCGACCAATCTGCTTTTCGAACATCTTGTTAACCAGTCGCTGGTAAGTTGCTCCAGCGTTCTTCAGTCCGAAGGGCATCACTTTGTAGCAGTAGGTGCCCTGCTCCGTCATGAACGAGGTATGCTCCTTATCTTCCGGATTCATCCGAATCTGGTTGTAACCCGAATAGGCGTCCATGAAATTGAGCAGTTCATGTCTAGCCGTGGAGTCAACCAATAGGTCGATCCTGGGCAAGGAGAAACTGTCCTTCGGGCAGGCCTTGTTGATGTCGGTAAAATCGACGCACATTCGCTATTTTCTGTTGCTCTTTTTGACCAGGACGACGTTTGAAAGCCAATCCGAGTGCTAGACTTCTCTGATAAACCAAGTGTCCAGTAGCTTTTTTACCTCCTCTCGGATGGCGATCAGCTTTTCGACGAAGTGATTCCTCCGCTTCTGTCTGAAAGGGTTTTGGTCAGGATCAAGGCCCAGCTTGTGGACCATCACCTTAGCCGAAATCCCGGGCATATCTGCGGGAGTCCATGCGAACAGGTCGGCATTTCGTTGCAGGAATGCAATCAGTTCAGCGCGTAGTGTGCCAGTGAGTGAGCCGCCAATCTGTACACACTTCTCCGGTTCCCCCGGATTTAGTGGGACCAGATTTGTGGCTTCACCGGGCTGCGCTTATTGCAGGGTGGTCTCGTCTCGGTGATCGAGTTCTCCCACCGCGCTAGTACTGCCGCTAGGGACAATCTGGGACATGTAGCATGTCCGCCCTGTTATTTGGTCGCCTAACACCTCACCAACACCGTAGGGTGTTGGGTGCGGAATCGAGGTAACTGCCCCGAATGCCACCAGGCAAGGTCTGCCCAGTATAGCGTTGTATACTGAGGGCAGGTCAACTACCAAAAAGGTTAGCATACGACTTACTGTTTTTGGATAGGTGTCCAGGGTGACTTCCAGTTGGATTGTCCATTGAACGGGCACCAGTTTGTTGTCAAGGCCGTATAAAGGTCCTTCAGCGGGTTTTAATTGGTTCTTTTTAAGCCTAATTTAAAGAACGCATCCAAGTAAAGCAAGTCTTTAGAGCTACCATTATCAATAAAGACTCGTTTCAGCTGGTAGTCTGAAGTACCATATGAAACGAGTGTTGAGATTACAATGGGATTAGCATGGGGGGACATTACATAATTCGAGTCACAATCACTGAAGCTAATAGTATTATCTACTGTGCGCTGCTTCTTCCTCCCAGTCTGCTGCTCTTTGCTGTCCGCCGGGCTCCTGACAGGTCGGGTGGTGACCATGTTAACCACTCCTGCCGCAATCCTGTTCCGGGGAGGAGTCTGCTCCTACCCCTCTTCATCAGCCGCTCCTGAGTTCTGTCCAGGACCTCTAACAAACTTCATGAGGTGTCCTCTGTGAATCAGGTCCTCGATTTTTCTCTGCAATGTCTTGCAGTCCTCAATTGAATGGCTAGTAGAGCGATGGAAGTCACAGTACTTCGACTGGTTTCCAGAATCTTTCTTTAGCGGTTTGGGCCACTTTAGAAACTTTTTTCTACGGATCTGCATGAGGACATTAGCGCACTTGTCGGTCAGAGGTGTGAAACTGGTGGGCCCATAATCTTTGCGTTCTGGGGGCCCAGTCCGGCGCTGCTTCTGGCGGGGATGTTCTCCGCCCGTGAACTTTCTCTTCCCTTCACCAGGGAACAGCCGAGGCTGATCCACCCGCTCAAGTCGTTTTACCTCGTTGGCCTCTTCTGCTGCAACGTAGGCCCTGGTAATGGTTTCCACCTCGCGGAAGGTCTGAGGATTCTGACGTCTCCCTTCAGGGTGAGTGAAAAGCAGCGGCACATTGTCGAGTCTTCTAGCCCTTATAGACTTAGATGGGTGCAAAAGTGATCCAGGTGGTCAACCGGATCACTGTCCCCATCGTATAAGTCAAGGGACGACATCTTGAATTTTGACGGCAGTGGACGGCTTAATATCTCGGCAGTGAAAGGAGATCTGTTCAAGTCGATGGCGCGCTCGTCATTCTGGAACACGTGGTTCCAGATTTGGTCCACTCGCGGATCGGTGTGAGTGGCGTGTGTAGATCGTTTGGAGTTAAGGAAGTCCCTCAACTCCGTCTTGTCCCTGGCGGATTCAGCAGCTGGTCGGCTGCTGCCTCCAGTGGACCTGACAGTCCTAGAGGCTCGCTCCTGGACTGTGTGGTGGTCTTCTGCCCGAGAGTATCGAAGATTTCTTCTTTCTGAGATCTCTATCGGAGACGTACTCCCAAAGCGTTCCATTGGCCTATTTTGGCCAGGAACGCGGGAGGACGCCGGAGCCGGATTGTTTCCGGCTTTGGCAGGCCTTTTGGCCGGCTTCTTCTTCCTTTGGCCACCCTTTTTGGTAGCAGGAGCGGGAATGGCTGCTGGTGGAGCCACTTGTTGTCGCTGCTCGTTCTGTGTGCAAAGTAATTAGAGCAAGCGATTGTTGGCCTGCATCTGCTCCACCAATTGTTAAAAATAAGGTGGTGGAACCCCGCCTGTGGCCCCGTTGACCAGGACATCAGTAGCATGGTCCTTGTCGAGGTTAGCAGTCTCTCTAACGGGATCGCTAGCCTGGGCTCTCGTGTTCACCATTGCAGAATCAGAAGGTGACAGAGAGAGTTTGTGCAGATTTTGTGGTAGGCTTTTAGTAAGCTCTTCCCACAGACGGCGCCAATGATACGTACCTGGATCCGACTTCGAACAGATTCAGATTCTACTGGATGGTTTGAACCGACTCCGTTCACTGAGTACGAATCCTGCACACCACTAAAACGAACAAGAGGTCAGCGTTGACAGCGAAAAGTTATCCCACCGAAAACACTCCGACGCTCAAGTCAGTAAAACAGTCTTCAAAAGGGAAAAAACTGAAATTGAGAGAGAGTGAAGGGAAAGAATGTTTGACCCAGATGTAAGAGAGACGTGAGGTCTTCTTAAATCTGGGAGGTGGAAAGGTGGTAAACGACCGCGAGGGCTCGCTTGTTGCCTTTAGATTTTTTGGGAGAACGAAGGTGGCAGAGAAAGCAGGCTTCTGTGAGCTCACAATTGTCCCAAAAAACGTATGTAATTCAGTGTCTCAAGAAGCGTTTGCTGCGGAAAGTATCAATGAGAACATAAATCAGGGCATCTAAGAAAGCATCAATGAGAGCGTCTGCGTTGGTAAGTCTGAAAGAAAGCATGCCCTTGATGGTGGGTCAAGGGTTTCTCTTGTAGCTGAGAGGCCAATCCTCCTTCTTTGGAAGGAGCGATTGCCTCCCTGATTTGCTGTCAGGCTTGCTTTCTGGAGGCTGATGCCTGTTGCCAAGTTGTGGAGGATTGTTTCCTTCTGAGGCGGCCAATGACTTTCCAAATTGGTTTCTTTCCTCCCTAGTATATTACCGTTGGAGTACCTTGGCTGGCAAGGAATTGGAAAGATCTGGTGCTTTCCTTCTTTGAAGGGCGCCAATCTTGTCAATATCCTTCCTGGTGTAAATTGAGATCATGGAATATCCTTGGAGGATTGTGGTTGGCTGTCTGATAAGTGGTGGGCCCAAACGGAGCAGACCCATTACTGTAGAAAGGCGTCATTTGGGCTCAATGTACAGGGCGCAGACGATTAACGTTTGAGTTAACCGTCAGCGTGTTGGCCACCATCATAGAGAACAAAGGAAGAGTAGCTAGAGATCACCGGATGAGCTGTGGGCTAGAAGGGAATAGGCCCATCGCTGTAGCAACGCCTCTAAAGGCCCAATCAAGCTGCGCAAGGGCGGTCAACATTGCGTTGACCGTCCGCGAGTAAGTTGGCCGCCAAGACGGTGAACGCCAACGTTGACCGTCTTGGGCTTTCCAATTTCTGGGCCCGTCTTCTCACTGGGCTATCAAAAATGTTGACCGGCTTCCTTGAGCTTTCGTTGAACTTTCTTTGAGCCAGCCCATTACTGGTGTACCCATCAGACCTTTTGATATATATATTGATCCAAAATATTCTCTTCAAAATCAAATAAAAAAATAACATCATTAAATTTTAAATACTATTGACGGGAGGCTTGTTTCAATCCATATATGGACTTATTAAGCTTGTATACCAATTGCTCACTATCACTAGAGAAAAATTCTTCTGATTATTTCATATAAACCTTTTCCTCTAGGTCACTATTTAGAAATACTATTTTCGTATCCATTTGTCGTAATTTTATGTCAAAATGAGCAACCAATACCAAAATAATGTGAAGAGAGTCTTTCTTAGATATAAAAAAAAAAGTCTCCGTGTAAGCAATTCCTTCTATTTGAATATATTCTTTAGCAACGAGTCTTATTTTATATCTTTCTATATTACCTAATGAGTCTTTCTTTATTTTAAATGTCCATTTACATCATATGGCTTTCGTCCATTTAGGTAATCCAACAAGATCCCAGACTATATTGTAACTTATAGAATTCATTTCTTTTTTCATGGCATTATATCATAATTCTGATTCATTACAACTCATAACTTGTGAAAATATTTTAGGATTATTTTTTACTCTAATATTATAGTCAGATTCCTATAAATATACAATAAAATCATTAGGAATTGTTGACTTTCTTATTCTAATTTACCTTCTTAATATTGTATCATCATTTTCAATAGGAGTATGTTGTATAACTATTTCAGGTAAATCCTGAATATCATGATCAACTGAAATAGTATCAAAATTTTATGGAATGATATTGATTGATTGTTCAATACTAATTTGATCTTGAGGGGTGTTGTGTATAACAATCAACCTATCATATGAAGTAGAAGGTTGAGAATCCAAATGATCATTATCAGAAATTATATTTTTGGATCGTTTGCTCTAACTCATTAAGTCATTCTCAAGAAATTTTATATTTCTTGATTCCACAATACTAGTGCTTTGAGATGGATAGTAAAATCTATATCCTTTAAACAGTTTAATATATCTAATGAAATATTCACTGATGGTCCTTGGATCTAACTTCTTCTCATGTGGATTATAAAATCTTAATTCAAACGGGCATCCCCATTCATGTACCTGTTGTAAACTTGATTTTTAACCTTTTCATAACTCAAAAGGAGTTTTTGGAACAGCTTTTATTGAAACCTGGTTCAATATTATTGTCGTTTTAAGAGTTTCAGTCTATAAAGATTTTAAAAAATTATAGTTGCTAAGAATACTCTACACCAGATCCAATAACGTTTGATTTTTTCTTTCTACTATACCATTTTGGTCTGAAAAATTAGGCATAGTATATTAAAAAATAATTTCATGTTCTTGAAAAAACATTACAAATGGATTAGGCATTTATCTATCTTTTATATATCTATAATAATATTTTTTACCTCTATC
>JAODPA010009690.1:0-13634 GCA_025585075.1 Nepenthes mirabilis | reverse complement strand
CAATTTCTCATGACCTTGGATATCTTTTTTTTTTTTTTTTACTATGTCTATAAATTACTACATAATATCGTACAATGAAAACTCACACTGGGTATATAAGATCTTATCTTTCTAATTTATTTAGTAAGTGTATACTTTTTATGTGTAATGGTCACACAATATATATTAAAAACTCTAAAGATATGTGCACAAAAGGATTCTATTAATCACAAATAATCATCATCCACGTTCAATGTTCTCAGTTTCATGACTGAAAATAACCTTAATTGAAAGCCTCAAATTAGTGCCAGATTACATGACATATTTGAGGTCCTATCGAGAAACAAAACACCGAGTTGATACTTTCATTATCTCATATTAGATCTTCTTGAAAATAGCTTACGTATAAATCATTAAATGAGAATTAGACATAATTAATTTTGATGACTTTTCCCCAGACTTATAATATGCAAATAATTCTCTTTTACACTTTTTCATAGCTCATTTGAAATGATAAAAGTATCTCTTAAATTAATATTATATTTCTAATATACGATTAAATATTATTCAAACTTTTAAAAAAATTGTGTATTTTTAATATTCAATGAAAAAGTTTTTTATATAAATTTATACCCATTTATGATGCAACACGTAGATTGCATCAAATCACGTGCACACATAAGACTCCTTCATTAAACACCATACTAGCCTATACATTTTTGAAATTGGACTCATCAATTAAAACAAATATGTAAGATGTGAATAAAGTCAATAAGTCAGAATGACCTGCTAGATGCTCAATAGTATATTATAAGATATGTCATATGCATAAACTATAATAAATAATGGTAGTCACCAACTTAAGTGCACCGACCATAGTGGTATCTTAATCAATAAAGATAGTGATAGGCGACTTGCCACCTTGACAATGTAGAAAAGTCTCAAATAATTATGCAAAGAAATTAGCTACTTCATCATACATCAACATAATACTAAAATTCACCATCAGCCTATGGTGGTTAAATTCAATAAATGTACCAAAGGGCGTCAAATCTTTACTCGTCTTACAAATGATGTGAAATATGATAATATCTCCAAAACATTGGTAAAAAAATTAATCTCCACATTTGCTCAAAATATATTAGTTACACAGTCATTAAAATCCAATTATACTTCATGAAAAAATCTAAAATTCTTTTTTTTTTTTCTAAAAATATGTCAATATAACTTCCGTCTCAGTGTTCTACATGTGCCATTGCCATCTAGCATGAAAGTATGACTTTTGGTCTTTTGCTAAATGTCCAACCAATCCCCTACTATTAGCCTCCATCGCTATAAGCTTGTATGTCTCAGTTGACATCAATTTGGCATCATACGCTATCTTAATAAGTTATCCCTACATAGCTAATACCTCCCTTTTTTATCTTAAAAAAGCATCTTATTTCAAATGATTTAAGTTCGTGATTGTGCTCTGCAATAAACTATTTAACAACAACCATTATTATCTATTAAACAAGTGCCACTTCCAACATTACCTCGCATACATCAAGTTTCCCACCATTCTGTTACATTTTCCCTCTTCTTTTATCTACTTTTTGCTTACCTTCTTTTGCACATCTAAATCTCCAACAAAATTTAAAATTATTAATATTAGATTTTCTCATAAAATTTTTCACAAAAAATTCATTCCCTTACCATATTTCTACTAAAAATCCTTAGTATTGTCCATAATATCAAATTCTATGATAATTGATGGTATATAATCATCCCTGATCTATAAAATTCTGTTTAAAATTGTTCAACATTTATAAATACATTAATTTGATAATACAAAATAACCATAATATTTTCAAATATAAAACATCTCCAAACCCAAGCAAATAACTACAAAAATAAAATCCTAGAAAATATACTAAGCTCATAAAAAATGCAACTACCTAAGCCCTTCACAGGTGCTAGATATTCTTCTGCGTATTAATCAAATAAAAAATTCAGCATTACTCACCATGAAGAGAAGCAAAGACTGAAATTGAAATTAAGAAACATGGATTGATGATGATATCGAGGATGATGATACTTCTACTAATGTTCATGTTTTAATGCATTCAAATTATTAGGAACCATGATAGATTGTGAATATGAAGTGCAGGGAAAGGATGAATGCACTCTGAATTCAGGTGGTGAACCGATGAATCAGCTATTCCCTGATCTTATTGACGATCCAAAGCATGAATGAGTTATGGTTACTGTTTTAAGTGTGATTTTCAATCTGAGGTCAATACCTTTACATCTGAATATGAATTTACGCAGAAATTCAGATCATCACCATCCCTCCCGTCAACAGCTCAACTTGAATCTAATGTGCCTATTTTAGATGCATATAATTTGATTCTAGAAATTAAGATGAAGCATCGGCAACTGCCAAACTTCTTTGATGGTTTAAAACTTGAATCAAAACAAGATGCTATTACCATCATTGAGCTTGAAAGAGACCTGGTTGAATCAATTTTTACACAAGAGGTGCGTGTTGGCGTCAAAAATGGGCGTCCGGACTACAGACACAAAGATACATCCCTCCTCAAAGAAGGGAGTAAAGCGGTCGGACAACAAAGGCACAGGAACACCACACACACACTCATCGAAGTGAAAGTAAAAGAAGAAGAAAATGAATATCAAATATTTTACGTGGAAAACCCTTCTAAAATAAGAAAAAAATCACAGGATACTAAGTTCACAAATAAATCACTAAGTATGAGATTTGGTTACATAAACCCACACGACAACGCAAGTCTTTGAGGCGGAAACGAAAAACCATGCACAAAGAATACACTTGTATTTTTCTTACTGCTCTATTTTCTTCACTCTTCCTCTCCTCTATCTCATGCAACACTTTGCACTTGCACCCACACATTCTCACACTTGTGTTCTCTCTCTCTCTCTCTCTCTCTCTCTCTCTCTCTCTCTCTCTCTCTCTCTATATATATATATATATATACGAGCAAGGAAACAACCAACCACCCTGGCTGTATGGTGGTTGGCACATAGCTCTCCAGGCTTACAACTGCAAGCACATGTCCTGTACTACAGGCAGCGCATACATGTGTTGCAGGCAGACATGCTAGCTTCTCAGAAGATGACGTCCTTCAACTACCCAAAGTGGTAAGTCAACTGTACGCCTACGGTAAAGGACAGTCTTGCAAGATATCAATTTCCAACCGATCAATGCTTGCATTGACCATAATTTCTTGCGCCAGAGACACTTTATATAGTCCGCGGACATTCAGTGCATGAGTCCGCAGACCTTAACCTCACAAAGTCCTCGTACATTCTTGAAATCTTCGGGTCATCAGGACTTTCACACAGGAGAAACCTCCAACAAACTTCCTATCATAGCCGTGAGGAAGTAATATCTGTCAGCCCATCGATATCACAGCAAACTTTCAGCTTTCCCTTAGGTAAAACTTTGGTTATCATGTCTGACATATTTTTGTCCAACCAGACCTTCTCTATTGACAGCCGCTCTTCATCAATAATATCTCTCACCCAATGATATCGAACATCAATGTGCTTCGATCTCATATGGAATGAGGAGTTCCTATACAAATGTATGGCACTTTGGCTGTCACAGAACACCACATATTTTTCTTTCCTTAAGCCCAATTCTTGAATGAATCTTTTCAACCATAACGTCTTCTTGCTGGCCTCGGTCAAAGCGATGAATTTGACCTCCATAGTAGAAAGGACGATGCACTTTTGTAGCTTAGATTGCCAAAAGACTACTCATCTGACAAACTTGACTAAATACCCTGACGTGGATTTTCGAGAGTCAATATTCCCAACCATGTCCGCATCTGTGTAGCTGACCAACTAGAGTTTATCTTCTCCAAAATACAGACACATCTTTGAAATCCTTCGAAGTTATCTGAGAATCCACTTTACAGTAGATCAATACTTCATCCCTAGATTTGAGAGAAATCTACTAATAGTATCCACCACATGAGCAATATCCGGCCTTATACATACGGACGTGTACATCAAACTATCAACGGCCGAGGAATAAGGTATGCCTCTCATACGGGCTTTCTCTGTGTTCGAGGACGGACATTGCTTCCTACTTAACCTGAAGTAGTTAGCCAGTGGGGTGCTCACTGGTTTGGAATTGTCCATGTAAAAATGTTACAGCACTTTTTCAATGTAGCTCTCATGGGACAACCAGAGCTTTTTGCTTTTCCGATCGCGAAATATTCTGATCCGCAAAATCTGTTTCGCCGATCCGAGGTCTTTCATAGCCAACGATTGTCCCTGTTGCTCCTTCAACTCCTTGATCCGAAAACTATTTTGTCTGACAATTAGTATATCGTCCACATAAAGGAGAAGAATGACAAAGTCATCCTCGAAAAATCTCTGCACAAAAACGAAGTAGTCAGAAATAGTTTTTTGGTATCCCTATCCGACCATAACAGATTCAAACTTCTTATACCACTATCTAGGATTTTGTTTTAGTCTGCATAAACTCTTCTTCAGACGACAAACCAATCCTTCATTCCCTTTGACCTCAAACCCCTTTGGTTGTTCCATGTAAATTTTCTCTTCAAGATTACCATGGAAGAATGCTGTCCGAACATCCAGTTGCTCTATCTCCAAGTCCAAAACAGCTGCAAGGCCAAGCACAATACGGACCGATGACATTTTTACCACCGGCACAGATTTCATCAAAATCCACACCTCTGCACTTATTAAAACCTTTGATTACAAGCTATGCCTTGTACCTCGACTGCGTGGTGTCCTCGGACGTCTTCAACCAGAAGACCTACTCATTCCTTAGGGCTCTCTATTCCTTAAGAAGCTCAACCAAGCCAAAAGTATAATTCTCACCGAGAAAACTCATTTCATCTTTCATAACTTTCAACTATCTCTCCTTATTCTCATTCTCCATAGCCTCTTCATACGTCTCAGGCTTTCCAATATCAGTGAGCAAGACATACTAGGTGATGCACAGACGGATGGTCGACTATTCCTCATGGACCGTCTCATTGGGCCCTCCTCGGCCGATTGAGAAATAACTTCATTCTGGTCCTCGTAAGGTGTCATGTCCGTCTCACCATTATCCTCGACTACTTCAAGACCATTATTCTCGTCCTCCATGGATACCGAACAGACAACTTCAATACTCACTTTATCCGTACGAACAACATCAAAATTGGTCTTCCTATCAATATTTTTAATAGTCTCATCCTCAACAAAAGTCACATCCCTTAACCGAACGAGTCTTTTCTCAACAAAATCATAAAATCTGTAACCTAATTCATCTTTTTCATAACTCAGAAATACACACTGTTTCATTTTTTGCTCCAATTTGCTCCTTTTATCTTTCGGGACATGAATATAGACTTTGCATCTAAACATCTTTAGGTGGTCATAAGAGGGCTCCTTGTCTGACCATATCTTCTCTGGCACCTCATCCTTCATTGGCTTATTGGACGACCTATTAATGATATAAGCTGCAGTCTTTAATACTTCTATCAAAAAGGAACTGGACAGCTTCGCCTCAGAAAGCATACAACTGACCCTTTCCAATAGTGTGCGATTCATCCACTCGACCACTCCATTTAGCTGCGATATTTTTGGTGGTATCCTCTAATGTCTGATACCATGAAACCTACAGTAGGTATTAAAGGCCCCAATATACTCTCCCCCATTATCACTGTAAACAGTCATTAGTTTCTTCCCCATCTAACGCTCAACAAAAGTATAAAATTACTCAAATATACCGAGGACTTGATCATTAGTCTTCAGTGGGTAAACCCACAGCTTCCTAGAACAATCAATAAAAGAGACGCAGTACCAAGCTCCACCAAAAGACTTCTCCTTAAATGGTCCGCACATATCTGTGTGGACAAGATCAAACATGTCAGCCTTCACAGAGAATGAGTCTCCATGGATCGAGACTCATCGAGACTCTATGCTACTTCCGACTATACAATGAAGACATGTCCTCAGTCCATCTTCATTCAGCTCTAGGATGATGCCCTTCCTGACCAGATGATATAGTCCACATTCGCTCATGTGGCTCAACCTCCGGTGCCACAGGTTCTTGAACTCCTTATTGGTGATGTAGTTTATGTCTCCGGCCACTGCACAATCTTTCATTACATACAGGCCGGAAGATTTTTTCCCTCGTGCTACAACCATGGATCCTCTAGTCAGCTTTTATTCACCTTCACAAAAGGTATTATAGTAACTTTCATCATCCAACAGGCCGGCTGAAAAGATATTTAGCCTAATATCAGGGACATGACGAACATCGTTCAATGTCAACTTTGTCCCATTATTCGTGACCAACACGTCACTTCTTTCAACAATTGGGGATATCTCTTCATTTTTCATCCTTATCACTCCAAAGTCTCCTGAAGTATAGGATGTAAACAGACTTCTTCTGAACGTGGTATGCAGAGAAGTGCCAGAATCGACCACCCACCCGACTCATGGTCCGTTAGACTTGCCACGTTTTCTTCACATGTTAACAAGAAGTCACCTCTTGTGACCACAGAGACCGATGACTTTTTCTCTCCTCATTCCTTTTCTCTTTTCTCATTCTCTGCATTTTCACGCTTTCACTTGAAGTAGTACTTACGGATATGTCCTTTCTTACCACAATAGTAGCACTCAAGATTTTGATATTTTGATCGAGACTTACTGCGGCCTTTCTCTCCAAATTTCTGGTCGCGTCCTCAGCTCCTTCCCCTGGATTCGGTCACAAAGACCTCAGAATACAAAAATGTTAAGACCCTTTATGACTACATTGACTCATTCATGAGCAAGAAAGTAATGACCTTGTCCAACTTCAGCGTGTCTTTCCCGAATAATAAGGTGGTGACGATGAGTCATAAGAAACTGGCAGAGAGGCCAGCAGTATCAGCGCTTTATCCTTCTCCTTGATCTCTTAATCAATGGCTGACATTTGCGTCACAATTCGATTAAATTCGTCTAAATGCTTCTTAAAGCTGCAACCTTCTGACAACCGCAGGCCATAGAACTATTTATTTATATGTAGCCTGGTTGTTAAGAATTTGGACTTGTATCAACCCTCCATCTTCTCCCAGACCTCTATCGGGTCTGCTAGACCAAAGACCTCCTGAAGAGTGTTGTCCACCAGGTATAACTTGATGGTATAATTGGCAAAGTCTCTTTTATCTTGCCATTCATCCTCTGTCAAATTTTCTGACTTCTCCTCCTTCTTCTTTAGGGCCTTCACTGTTCCCTCTCTAGTTAGGATATTCTTTACCCTTTCTTACCAAATGATGAAGTTATATTGATCGTTGAACTGCTCCGCACTAAACGACAAGTTCTTCGAAAATGACGATGACGCCATTAGGACAAAATTCTCAACTTGTCTCTGATACTACTTGTTGGTGTCAAAAATAGGCGTCCGAACTACAGTCACAAAGATACGTCCCTACTCAGAGAAGGGAGTGAAGCGGCCGAACAGCAAATACATGGGAACACCACACACACACTCAGCAAAGTGAAAGTAGAAGAAAAAACTGAATATTAAATATTTTACGTAAAAAATTCTTCTAAAATAAAGAAAAAATCATTGGACACTGTGTTCACAAAAAAATCACTAAGTATGAGATTTGGTTATATAAACCCACACAGTAACGCAAGTCTTTGAGACGAAAACGAAGAACCACACACAAAGAACACACTCGTGTTTTTCTTACTGCTTTCTTTTCTTCACTCTTCCTCTCCTCTATCTCACACAACACTTTGCATTTGCACCCACACCTTGTCATACTTGTATTCTCTATATATTTATATAGACAAGCAAGGAAACAACCAACCACCCTGACTGTATAGTGGTTGGCACACAGCTCTCAAGGCCTACAACTGCAAGCACATGCCATATCCTGCAAGTGGCGCATGCATGTGCTGCAGGCAGACATGCTGACTTCCTAGAATATGACATCATTCAACTACCCAAAGTGGTAAATCAACTGTACGCCTACTGTAGAGGACAGTCTTACAGAATATTCATTTTCAGTCAGTTAATACTCGCATTGACTAGAATTTCTTGTACCAAAGGCACTTTACATAATCCGTGGACATTTAGTGTATGAGTCTGTGGACCTTAGCCTTACAAAGTCCTCGTGCATTCTTGAAGTCCTCGGGCCATTAGGACTTCCACACGGAAGTGACCTCCAATAATGTAAAGATAGAGTATAATAGTTGCAAAAAATATGACGAGCACAAGTGTACTTCCTATAGGTCCATCATCCAAATTCCCCGTGGTTATATGTATCCATTCTAGAATTTAGATCTTGGGCAATTACATTAGTACGAATTCCATGATTGCAAGGAATTACATATCTACGGTTCCATATTCCTTTTCTTTTAATACAGCACATCTTATTCCTTCTTCCCTACAAGATTAATAGGGAAATGACAGTGGAAAGAAAGAGTAACCAGGAATACAACAAACCCTTTTCAACACAAAATATTTACAGTAACATTTACAAGTGAAAATATTTACAAGCGAAATAATTACAAACCCAATTCAACACTGAAAATTGCAAAGAATTTCAGCAGTCAATTTTCAAACCATTTTTCGAAATTTGTATACAACAAAAGATTTACAAGCGAAAAGGAGCACCGGCACAATGATTACAACAAAATATCTGTATACAACACCGTAAATATTAGATACCTCAACTTTTTAACACTGTAATTGATGCAAGAGAGGAGCGCCGGCACGCGAAGAGAAGAAAGAGAGAGGCGCGCCAGTTGCCGCAAAGGAGACAAAGAGAGAAGCGCCGGTCGCTTCGGAGAAGAACGAGAGATGAGCACCGGCCGCCTGAGAGTAGAAAGAGAGAAGAGGGCCGGCCGCCGCAGAGGAGAAAGCAAGGGGAGCGCCAGTGCGGGCCACTGCAGAGGAGAATGGTGTGCCGCAGAGGAGAAAGAGGGAGGAGGGTTCAAATCCGTGCCTTAATATTTAGATTTAGGGGAGGTGAATATTAGTCGTTCGATTGAAATGAAACCGAGGGATGAGATTAAATAAATAATATTTTAATATTAATCATTGGATAAAATTTTTAATTTAACAGCCGTTATTTAATTTTAAATGAAATATACGTGGGCCGTTGGATCCACTATCGGTCGAGAACGTGCTCAATTGTTGCTGGCGATGGAGTGCCCGCCAGCTTGAGGATCGGCCGCGGAGGTGGGGAGGAGGGAGAGAATTGTTACTTTGTTGGGGTACAAAAATATTTAGTTAAGGAGATATCATCTAAGGAACATTAAAATATATATATATATATATATATAAAACCTTCATTTATTTAATTATTGCGGCAACAAATTGCTTGGCAAAGTAGGGAGGCCGTATTATCACAAGAAGGCACGTACGTGGAACAAAAATGTCATGCCTCTCAATCGTTTTATTCCCACATAAAATCTGGCATGTGTGTGATCGCTCATAAAATCCCCACAACGACTCTCTTCTTTTATCTGGTGCGGTCGACGCGGTGCAAGGCTAGATAAGCCACGAGCCGATAGCCCACGAACATGAGCGCCAAGATGGCTACGTCGACCCACAGATGATTGAGCCCCATTGATCGCACCGCCGGAACGTTCCCCACTCGGCACCACACGCCCTTGGAGCACTCGTAGTACTCGTCTTCCCGGTACTGAACCCCAAGGAGAAGCTTGTAGCAGTAGTAGCTGTAGCTGAAGTACTTGAGCCACAGAATAAATGGTGGGATTTGCTGAATGTAATATCCCCCGGCAATGAGGAAGACGAGCGTGGTAACAGAGGCCAAGGTGGTAGCTGGCTTTATGTCCATAAGTATAGCGCCGATTGCCAGCCCCAGGCCCTGGGCGACGAGGACGTTGTATAAGACTACGAGGAGGGAGAGGATGAAGGTCATGGGATTGGGTTTAAGGCCACCCATCCAGTAGATGATGAACACGAAGGCCGTCGGGAGGGCGAGCTCGAGAGGCAAATCGCCGGTGGTTCTTGCTAGGAAGTAGGAAGAAAGACGGTACATTCCAGACGATCGTTCCTTGATCAGCATCCTTCGTTCTTGAGGGAAGGTGAAGACGGCGTTATAGAGTGGGTAGAAGCCCCAGAAGACAGAGAAGAAGAACAGCAAGGCAATCTGCATATTCCAGGCAAAATAATGAAACTTATCGTTCGTCAAACGGGTTAAATACTACTTTTTGATCAAATAACAAGCGCTAGTTATCACAACCTAACAAGCAAGCACACCGATAGAGTATAATAGTTATTACAATAATGATTACAATATTTCAATTTTCTTTGGTCTAGTCTGTTATTTTTTTTTCCCCTAAAATTATAAAAAATAGTATAATGTGTCCAATCATGTTAAAAATTAAATTTTATTATCAGTGTACAATATCGCCATGCTGTATAAAAAAACATCGCCGTTTAATAGGTTATCAGTACAGCTGAATCTAATAAGTAAAGCTTACCCGATCTTCAATGTGGGATGATGGAGTGTGCCACCAGAGAAGGCCACCAAGCGTGGCGACACTTAAGACTTGAAAAATTCGTAGCCTGTTGAAGGCTTCATACCTTCGCTCTTTTACCCCTCTTTGCAGCAAAACTGTGAACTGAAACCACCAGCTGGTGTACCATTGCTCCGCTTTCATCTCATTTCCTTCAAACATTACAAATCAATGTCCTAGCTAAGGCAATAAGGCCCTTTATTACAAACTAAAATTCATGCACATCACATCATTAACCTGCTTGAAATTCTTTAATTGATTGTGCACGGAAACGATTATGGGAATCAAGTAAGGGGGTTGAAGACTTACTTGCAGAAGCGTCTTTGGTAGGGTTATTATAGGTGGAGACATCCAGGCCGCAGAGCTCGGCTTTCAACCTTGTCGATATGTTGTTGTCATAGGCAGAGATGAGAGCTTCCCTCACCAATTTCTTCTCTTGCTCCACGTTCTCACATTGCTCCATCGCGTGCTTTGTGTCCGGCCCTATTCCTTTTTTTATTTTTTGCCATAATATTTGGTAAGCAACTAGCATTTACACTTTCTGATATCTACACCTAATTATAGTTTTATTAACAACAATAAAATTCGATCACTGAGAACCTAATTTCTTAGTTGATTCTATTTGCTCAAAGTCAAAATTACGATAAAATAATTGACATAGAAAAAGGAAAAAAAAAAGCTTGCAGATGAAGTAAACAGATTAGATTAGTTAACACAAAAAGATTACATGCCGTGTAATTAAATTTATAATTATAACTTTAATTTTTATTACCATATTGTTGGATCATCTATATAAAAATAGGTAGTTTAAATATAAAAAAAAATAAATTTTATTTTTTAAGAGATAGAGGCCCTCTTGTCTCAGTTGGGCACCGTGACATCAATTAATATGCTCCATTTTTTAATACTTTCTTTATAGGCATGCAGAGAATTATTTGTCATCTTAAATGGGTAATCCACTACAAATATAAATACATCTTCTAAGGCAAATTTTAAAAATAGTTAGACATACATAATCATATTCTGCCCTGTGAAGAACCTAATTTTGTTATAGTTTGAATATATAACTTTCTATGATCGAGTTTTTAAATGATTTATTGCGGCAGTAAAATTCATTCAGTTATGAAAAAAGGCATTGAGGGAGATAGTAAGTATGTTTGAGACTTACCACTGGCAAGATCGAGCAGCAGATCAGCAGGATTGACAGTCAGGGAGGTGGAAAAACCAATTGAAGAAAAATACTCCAAGGCCGTTGAAGCAGGACCGTAGTAAATAGGGCATCCTTCAGACAGCAGGATTAACTTATCAAACATGTGGTACAGCCGGCTGGACGGCTGATGGATGGTGGTCACCACCGTTCGACCGCCATTTGCTAACCGCTTGACAGTTGTCATGATCCTCAGCGCCGTCGTGGAGTCGAGCCCCGAGGTGGGCTCGTCCAGCAACAACAAGCTGGGATTAATTAGCACTTCCTGACCCATGCTCACCCTCTTCTTCTCACCGCCGGATATGCCCCTAAACAGCGGCCCACCGACCATGCTATTTCTGCAGTGATTCAATCCCAGCTCGGTGATCACTCGATCAACCTGCTCGGATTTTGCTGCGCGGCCAAGTTTGCTCGGCAGCCGCAGCAGCGCGGTGAATAGGAGGGTCTCTTCCACCGTAAGGTGTGGGTAAAGAACGTCGTCCTGGGCCACGAACCCTACTCGTCTCTTGATGGCACCGCTGAATGTCTGCCCGTTATACACAACTTTCCCGGACAAATTTTTTCCCATCAGGCGGCCTCCCAGGGCGGTGAGCAGGGTGGTCTTGCCGCTGCCAGATGGGCCCAGCATCGCTAGTATCTCTCCCGGCGCCACCCTTCCGCTTAGGCCATTCAGTATGGTCTTTTCTTTTGTGAAAGTACCGCCATTACTCCAGCTGGACGATCCGTTCTGCTCCAACTTAACTTTGTACACTAGCTCCTCAAACTGCAAATTATGACGACATAAAGATTATTCTATTAATCAACAGAAAAAAATCTTCATCATCACACGAGGTCTTACTATTACGGGTTCTAAAAAAGTCAGATATACTCAACTTTATATTTACAATGCAGAGAAGCTGGTCTGAAACCCACGAGCTCTACTTTATAATGCGGATAGCTTATCGTTCCGCTTGACTATAATCTCGACAAGTAAAAAGAAAAAAAAAAAAAGGGAGAGGGTCAGCGCATGCGCTTGTCGGATTTCAGATTGCAAACCTTTAAGGCGATGGGGAATACTGGCTCCAACAACCTCCCCGGCGGATCTTCTTCCCCGTTGGCGGTGGCGGCAGCGTGATTCTGGTGTTTGGGCACCATGCAGTTGTTGAGAGTCATGGCGAAGAGGTGGATGCGTACAATTGGTGCGGAGTAATGACTTTAACTGGGTTGGCTTATTCTTCACAAAGGCTGCTGAGGAAACCACTGAAATATATATGCTGCTGTGAAGCAGAGAAAAGGGTGAGCAGTAAATGTCCTGTGGCCTGAAGAGCAGGGCCTCCTCTATTTGTATATGAGGCTGTGCTTGAGCCCCCACGGTTGATGGTGGAATCGCACTTTTCCTTTAACGTTGATTATTCAAGCTTTCAAACACACTGCTGCTGCTCCATTATTAAATATGTACTAATCCCATCATTTACAGGGCACTTGCTTTGTGGCTGAGATCATTAGTGAGTAGGCCAAGAAAGGGGCTGGCATGATTTTTGGTACCGTATGAATCGTTGTGGTAATGTTTTTTAAGCAAAATTTTATAGTACAAATGCACGCCGTGCTTGTAAGTAATCAGGCGATTATACAGTACAAGTGTTAGATGTATGCCACGTTATTTGTATAATATTATAAAGAAGCTGTTCGTTTGATTTAAACTCATCGCCTACAAATCATGATAAAATAATATTTTTATTTTAAGTGTACTGTACATATCTGAATGGTAAAAGTAGTCGAATATTTAACTTTTGAATGCAAAAAAGTCATCCATTGTTTGGTGAAATTTGGCTAAGGGGGCCATAGGTGGATAAATAGTATCATGTCCAATAATATTTGTAGGGCAGGCTAGGCTTTTCAGACCCTTACAAGTTCAGAACGACAAACTTCCAATTTATTTTTA
>JAODPA010009679.1:0-13634 GCA_025585075.1 Nepenthes mirabilis | reverse complement strand
CAAACCTTAATCATCCCATAAGATTAGTATTGATCATTAACATACTAATCATCTCTTAATGATTGGGTTCACAAATCCGGAACCTCACACAAATGCTCCAGCTGCTTTTATGGATTTGATGAATAGGGTGTTCAGGCCATACTTGGATAAATTTGTGGTGGTATTCATTGATGATATCTTGATTTATTCAAAGGATCATGAGGAACATAAAATTCATTTGAGAAAAGTACTTCAAGTGCTTTGCGAGGAAAAATTGTATGCCAAGCTGAGTAAATGCGAGTTCTGGCTCGAGAAGGTGATGTTTTTAGCGCATTTGTGTGACGGAACGGATTTTTTTTCCCCTCAAAAGCTTCCGTCAAACAGATAACATAATTAATGATCTAATTAAGGCAAGACTTCTGCAGAAATTTCGGCAGAGTCTCCTTTGTAACTGGATGAAAACCCAAAAATACAAACCTGTAATATTCATCCATAACAAGCACACAACTATCCATAATTCACAATTCCTACAACAATCATTCACAGGATCCTATGTGCCATCCATGGCACAAATCCATCAAAGCAATTACTATTCTAACAGATAAATAACGAGATGCCATCTAGGACCTGCATAAGAAATCCAGAGTATAGCGGAAGTACACTACAACCTGCAGAAGCATAGCATTTTCTCTTTTACTATCATACGTTTCAGATGTTTGCTATACAAAAATCCACATGTTCTATAACATCAATAACCATAA
This sequence comes from Nepenthes mirabilis, assembly GCA_025585075.1. Lineage (NCBI taxonomy): Eukaryota > Viridiplantae > Streptophyta > Magnoliopsida > Caryophyllales > Nepenthaceae > Nepenthes > Nepenthes mirabilis. The sequence goes on along the minus strand of JAODPA010009679.1, from coordinate 12,894 downwards.
GAGCAGTATACAAAAAATCACACTTCTAGCTAAGTCATTGCGCCCACAAGCTCTTCAAAAATTGGCTTCACAATGCTCTAAGTCCTCAAAAAGCCTTCAGAAGTTTTTACCTGGTCTACTCCTGTTCGTCAGGCAAAAGCTCTACTGTCTCATCTGGAAGGGGGAAAAACACTAAAACAGTGAGCCGATGCCCAGTAAGGTACATGCACGTGAGCAGTAAAACCATGATGCAGAACGGTCATGTAACTATGCACAAGTTGAACGGTTAATTAGAATATAATCCATAAAACAGAGAAATCATGCTATGACGGTATTAACTTCCATAAATCAGAAATCAGTGAACAGTAGGCAGTGTACAGTATTCCGTAAACGATAAACAGTCATCAATAATCGGTACTTCATAATTCGGTAATCGGTACGGTAACATATCATATCGGTAAAACAGTAAACGGTACATCATTACATATCGGTACAGACCCTGCTAGTATACCCTACTAGCCGTGGGGGCGAATAATCGAGGATAGATTGTGTTCACTCCACACAATCTAAGGCCTGTAACGGTAATATCCCATCTCACGGGATCGGTACGGTATGCCACCCGAAGGTAGGCCGGTAACGGTATCCCTCCAGACGGTAACGCCCCGAGGGCAGGGCGGACCACAAATAACTCCATGGACAGAGTTATCCTCGATTACCACCGAAAAGTCCTAAGGCATGCCGGAGAACCTATCCAGACTGTAGCCAGTCTCGGGTCCCTAAATAACTGTACGGAAATCATCTCTTTATCGAAAATTACATTTTCGAAATCAGACTTTACAACACAATTTCAGCTCTTCTTTAAACTTACATGGAAATTTTGTCGGTATAAGGGCATTCATATTTTCAAAAACAAATTATACCGGGAGTTACACATCGACGTTAATTAACTTTCATATAACTGGAGCTTGGGTTAAAAATCACTAAAACCCCTTCATTTTCGTACTTAGCGCATCGCCAAAACTTCCGAACACAAATCGATCTCTAAACTTGTGTTTAATCATGAAATTGGTGCCATAACTCAATATATATATATTCAATCATGTATTTAAACTATGAATCTCCAAAATTTCGGGTTAGGGTTTGGCCACATTCTCTAAGTATCAAATAACCAAATAATCACTTGTTATTACATGAAATCGAGGCCAAATACTTAGATAAACATGAACAAACATGAAATCTAACCGATTAATCGAAGGAAACAAGCTTCAACATCATTCTTACATCATTTTCATAAACTTTAAAACCTGGAAATCGGTAAAAACGCAAAACGGCGTCCGAGGTACACTTACCTTGTCGCGGGCTTTCACCTTTATAACTAGCTCGGGGTTGGATTTGGGCTCCCGGGCTTCGTTCTCCCTTCTTTTCTCTCTAAGTCGGCGGTCTCTCTCTCTCCTCAAACCCTAAATCGTGTGAAAAATGGCGAGGAGAAGTCGCGACGCGACTTATATACTGCGCCGGCCGCTCGAGCGGCCGGTCGAGCAGCCAGCGAGCGGCCAGCCCACGGGCGGCCACCTCTCGAGCGGCCCCTCGAGCGGCTGGCGAGCGGCCAGCCCACGGGTCGGTTCTGTTTTCTCCGCTCTGGTGGTTGCTGATTTTTGGACATTTTTCAATTTTTCACTTTTAACCACCACTTTTCACTACATGCATAGCCTCTCATCGATATTAATTACCTTAATCACGTCTAATTATTACGTTTTCGATTTTGGGTCCTCACAATGTGATTTCTGATGGTGGCATTTCTGTGGATCCTAGGAAAGTAAAGACTGTTATGAACTGGAGCAGACCAACTTCTATACTGAGATTAGGAGCTTTCTAGGCATGGCGGGATATTACAGGCATTTTGTAAAGAATTCTCACAGATTGCTATGCCTCTGACTCAGTTGCTGAAGAAAGAGGCTAAGTTTGTGTGGACAGAGGAGTGTGATCTGAGCTTCCAGGAGCTAAAGGATTGTTTGACTACCGCTCCAATGCTGATCATTCCAGAGGGTTCAGGAGGCTTTGAGGTATACTGCGACGCCTCTAAGGTGGGTCTAGGATGTGTATTGATGCAGCACGGTAAAGTTGTGGCATATGGATCTAGGCAACTGAAAGTGCATGAGAAGAACTATCCTACTAATGACCTCAAGCTTGCTGCTGTTGTCTTTGCATTGAAAATTTGGAGATATTATCTGTATGGTGAGAGGTTTCTTGTGTATTCAGATCATAAAAATTTGAAGTACCTTTTTTCGTAAAAGGAACTTAACATGAGACAAAGGCAATAGCTTGATTTTTTGAAAGATTATAACTACGAGATACAGTATAAGCCAGGGAAGGCCAACGTAGTTGCAGACGCATTGGGTTGCCGATCGTGTTATGTGGCACACTTGCAGGTCAAGCAGATGGAAATGTTGGATTATCTGAAGCAATGTGATATCCAACGTTATGCTAAAGGTGATAGAATGCTCCTGTCATACCTTTAAATTCAACCGGAAGTAGTTAGCGAAGTTAAAGAGAAGCAAGTGAATGATCCGTTCCTCATGGATATTGTTAGTGATTTGAGTAAAGAGTCCCGAGCTAATTTTAACGTCCACGCTGATGGTGCGTTGAGGTTTAGAGACCGATTATGTGTACCGGATGATAGAGGGTTGAAGGAAAAGATTTTGAAGGAGGCTCACCGATTTTGGTATACGATCCACCCGGGGACAAATAAAATGTATCAGGATCTGAAGGAAACCTTTTGGTGAAGAAATATGAAGAGATATATCATGGCTTACGTGGAGAGATGCCTAGTATGTCAGCAACTAAAGGCCAAAAGGAGGAAGCCTTCTGGATTGTTATAGCCAATGCCAATCCCGAGCTGGAAATGGGAGGACATTGCCATGGACTTTGTATCGGGTTTACCAAGGACTCCTAGGAATCATGATGCCGTATGGGTTATAGTTTCTTGGCTGACAAAATCAGCCCACTTCTTGGGGATCAGGACGACTTATTCGCGTGATAGGTTGTCTCAGTTGAATGTAAATGAGATCGTGAGGCTTCATGGAGTTCCGGCCTCCATTGTATCCGATAGAGATCCACATTTTGCCTTGAGGTTTTGGGAGAGCTTGCATAAGGAGTTGGGGACAGAGTTAAAGTTCAATACTGCGTATCACCCCTAGGCCGATAGCCAATTTGAACGTACTATTCAGATTCTTGAGGATATGTCGAGGGCCTCTATTTTGGAGATGAAAAGAACTTGGGATACTTATCTTGCACTAACTGAATTCGCTTATAATAACAGATATCAAGTTAGTATCAGCATGAGACCTTTTGTGGCGTTGTATGGGAGAAAGTGTAGGTTGCTGATTCACTAGGAGGAGACCGGAGACAAAAGGATTTTGGGCCTGGAGATTGTGAAAGAAACAACAGAGAAGATTAAAGTGATTCATGATAATTTGAAGGTTGCTCAGAGCCGACAGAAAAGCTATGCGGATAGACGAAGGATAGAATTGAGTTTCGAGGTGGGAGATCTAGTATTTCTGAAGGTCTCACCATCCAAGGGCACGTTCCGGTTTGGAGTGAAGGGGAAACTGAAGCTGTGATTCATTGGCCCTTTTGAGATTTTGGAAAGGATCGGGGAGGTAGCCTATAGGTTGGCGTTACCACCTAATCTGACGGGCGTACATGATGTGTTTCATGTATCGATGCTTCGGAAGTACGTCCATGATCCTGCGCACGTGATTGACTACGGATCTTTGGCTATTGACAAGGATTTGTCCTACATTGAGGAACCACTGCAAATTATTGACCGAAAAGATCAGAAGTTGCGTACGAAGACCATCCCCCTTGTGAAAGTGCTTTGGAGAAATCATTCACCGAAAGAGGCCACTTGGGAACGCGAAGAAGAGATCTGAATCAAATATTCCCACTTGTTCTATTGAGGATGTAGTTTATTTAATTTCGAGGACAAAATTTCTTTAAATGGGGTAGAGTGTGAGGCCCCGGAACCAAAAAACGTGAAAATTGAAAGTAATTAGAATGATGAGTATTATTAAGAGGCCAAACATGTAGTGAAAAATGATGGTTGAGAGTAAAAAGTTGAAAAAATACCCGAGTTCAGCAAGCAGCCGTATGGCCCCTGTTGTGGGCCCGAGGCGCTGTAGCGAGCGCAAAATCTAGTAGCTGCCTCGATCGCTGCGCTTAGCAAAATGTAGCCCACTCACCGCGCGTTCGAGACGTGCTCGAGCGCGGCCCCGACTTTTGCCCGCGTGCTAACTTCGTTTTTGTTACAAAATGAAGGGGAAAAAGGAAAAGGGAGAGAGAGAGAGCAGACCACGCACGAAGGAGAGGAAGAAGAGAAGAGGAGAAAGGGCAATCACTTGTTCCAATCCACTCTCGGTAAAAATGACGGTAGATCGGGCCAAAGCAAGTGTACTTCGGACGTTGTTTTTCGTTTTTACCGTTTCCTCTTGCATTAAGGTTAATAAAAATGTTCTAAAATGATGTTGATGCATGTTTATAGTAAATAAAGCATGTTTCATTCGATTGTTCAGTTAGACTTTGTGTTTACCTATGTTTATTGCAAGTTTTGGCTTGAATTCATGTACATGCATGTAAATAGTGTTCGATTTGGTTCCAAAAGTATATGTGAAATCCTAACTCGAAAATATTGGAAATTTTTTTTGTTAAATAGCATGTTTTAATGTATGTGTATGGATTTATGGCATTAATTTCACGAATAAGTACATGTTTAGTGATCGATTTGAGTCCGAAAGTTTTGGCGAAACCTTAGGTACGAAAATAAAGGGGTTTTAATGATTTTTAACCACAGCTCCTGTTATATAAAAGTTAATTGACATTGAACTGAAGCTCCCGGTATAATTTGTTTTTGAAAATATGCACGGACTTGTACCGATGAAAATTCCACGCACCGTTGAAGTAAAACTGAAAGAGTTTTTAGACTGATACTGTACGTTCTGAAGTTAACTGAAAGTAAATTATGAAACTATGATTATGAAAGAAGGTTATCAATAAAGATTTTATTTTCGCTACTGTTATTTTGGACCCGAGACTGACTACAATCCGGATAGGTTCTCCGGCATGCTTTAGGACTTTACGGTGGTAATTGAGGATAACTCTGTCCATGGAGTTATTTATGGTCCGCCCTTCCTCGGGGCGTTAAAGTCAGGTGGAATCACAATTACAAGCCTACCTTCGGGTGGCATATAGTACAGATCCCTCAGGATGGGATATACATGTTACAGTAAAAGGCCTTGGATTATGTGGAGTGAATACAATCTATCCTCGATTATTCACCTCCTCAGCTAGTAGGGAATACTGGCAGGGTCTGTTACCATTATGACATGTTACCGATTATAGTGTACCGATTACAGTTTACAATATATAGTTTACCGATTACAGTTTACCTTTTACAGTTTACGGTGTACCAATTACAGTTACCATTTACAGTTTACAGTTTATAGTTTACCGATTACTGATTTCTAATTATGAGGTTTAATATCATCAAAGTATGCCTTCTCTGTTTTCTAGATTTTGTTTTGTATGATCATTTTGTTTCTGCACAGTTATATGACCGTTCTGCATTATTATTTTACCGCTCATATGCATGTACCCTGTTGGGCCCTGGTTCACTGTTTTATTATTTTTTTCCCTCTAGATGAGACAGTAGAGTTAGTGCCCAACGAGAAAGAGTGAGAAAAAGAAATTTCTGAAGACTTTTGAGGACCTAAAGCATTTTGGAGCCATTTTGGGAGAGCCTGTTAACGTAAAGACTTATTTGATCATGTAATTTTATATACTAATCTTGTATTTATGGATTTTCATGCACATGTGGGTTTTGTATAGAATGCATATGATGTATGTGATGGTAAAAGAAAACTATTCTTCTCCAAGTTAATAGTTTAGCTTCCGCTCTAAACTTTTGGGTATACTGTTCAGGTCATAGACGGCATCTTGTTATTAAACTGTTAGTGTAGCTAACGTTTTTATAGATTTATGCCATGGATGGTACATGTGATCCTGTGTATGAATGCCGTAGGAAGAATTGTAGATAATCGTTAGTTGTGTGCTTGTAATAGTTGATCATACAGGGTGTATTTTTGGAGACTCTGTCAAAATTTTTACAGAAGTCTTACCTTAATTTAATCCTGTTCTTGTCTTGACGGAAGCTTTTAAAAAAAAAATCCATTTCATCACATGTAGCTAGAAATTGGCAAGAAAGATTTTGGAGCCTCGATGAAGTCTCGAAAATTTATCTTGAAGCATTTTGGGAGATCTGATAGTTTTGCATATGTCATAGAGTTTTGTAAAGGAAATTACGTATAAGTAATTGTAGCTTAGTCTGTAAACTGTTAAAACAGTATTTATGCTTCTGCAGGTTTCTATTAAGGTTATAGATGCATCCGTTAAATATTTTTCTGGTTTATGTACAGATCCTAGACGATATCTCTCATACGAGTTTTGATGTAGTAGATAGAATAATTTATCTAAAGCCATGGATCACATTTGAGATCTTGTGAATGCGTGTTGTAGGATGTGAATTATGATATTTGGTTAGTTGCGTGCTTGGATAGGCTATTTTATATAGATTTGTATTGTACAGGTTGTTAAATATACAGGTTGTATTACTGGTTTCTGTCTAATTACAGAGGAAGCTCTGTCAAAATTTTCATAAAATTTAAAGGATTTAATTGGTGGATCCTGTTTTGTATCTGTTTGACAGAGAGTCCTATAAGGTTTAGGACCTGTTCTGTCACACATGTTGTATATTATCATGGCATAGTATGCTTTCGTAGGTTGTTTATGGATATAGTTTTGCTTCCATAGATCTGATTTTGGATTTGTATATGTTCCTAGATAGCATCTCTTATTAAATCCAATATGGTAATTTGAGATTACTGTGTTGGAGCCATGGATGTAGTGACATTTGATTGTGATCCTATGTATGCGTTGTGATTAAAATTTTAAAATCTATCTATTTATTTGTCTTATATAGGGTTTATTATTCAAGTTATGTGTATGGTTATTATCCAAATTTAGGGAAGACTCTACTTAATTTTCTACAGAAATTATTGTATTTATAAATAATAGCATATTAGTCTAATTTGGTTAAGTATGATTATAGATGGAGGTCATTAGAGGATTATGACCCATTCCGTCACAGGTGGTATCAAAGAAAAGAGATGTCTTGGGGTTGATCGATCTTAAAGAGGAAGCTTAGGTTTTGTAACGACCTGAGTCCCAAAATATAACAATTAAGAGGTGGTTGGGCTCCGTAGGGGTATCAATTCCCGAAATATGATAAAAGATGAGTAATTAAGTTAAAATAGGTGAATTAATGTCAAGGGGTACGGGAAGAATTAGATCAAAAAACCAAAAGATCCGAAATTGATAAATGGGAACCAAAGTTATAAACCAAGAAATGTTAATTCATAAATAATATTCCGGACTTTAAATTATGATAATCATGACTTATTAATGTTATATAATCATAATTAGGGTCCAAGAATGTGAAAAATTGGGTTAGAAGGGTCAAAATGGATCCCGGACGGCAAAACCACGAAGTAGGCTTGCTGCAGGCTTGATGTTGGCCTGACCCACGGCCAAGTAGAGCTCGAGTGCCACCTGGGCATGAGAAATAGAATGCCTCGCTCAAAGGGCACTCGACGAGCACTCGAGGCATGGTATTGGCAAGGTGGTGTGCCTGATTACTGCCCGACTGGCGCTCGAGCTCCAATCGGGGTATTTATATCACGCAAGGGTTTTCTCCCGTCATTTTTTGGCCATTTTTGGTATTTTAGAGAGAGAGAGAGGGATGAGGAACCAGAGAGAGAAAGAGGAGATGAAGGCCCACGAGTTCGAATTCGTCCGAAAGCCAGTTAAAAAGGTGATAAATCAGGACGAGGCAAGTGCACTCATATCCTCTTCTTTCATTTTCTTGTACTTTTGTCTTATTTTCTTTGGATATCTTCATTTCGAAACCCGATTAGATTTATATTTTATGATTCTGAAGACCTAGGCATGCATATATGTTAATTTGGAGTCCAAATTTGTAGTTTAGGTAAGGTTTCGAACAACGTAAACCCTAACTCTCGCACCTGAGCATGAAACCCATGGGTTTTTGGGGCTTTAGCTTAATTTGGGACTATACTATGGTTACCCGTGACTTGGGCATGTGATTTTATCAATTGGGTATCCGAATTTGCGGTTTGAGATGGAAATTCAAATTTAGTGTAATTCAGATTTTATCGATTGGGTACCCGTGACTTGGGAATGAAACCCTAACTCTTGTGCCCGGATACCATTTAAGCTTATATTTAGGGTTTAGTGTATAAAGTGACTTGGGATTATAATTTCCTATACCTTGGGTTTGATAATTACCCGTTGGATGTCCGAAATTTTGAGAAATAATCCGACATGTGTAATCCTTGCACTGTTCACGTGTACTGTTTATGGGTACTATTCACCGAAGACTCTGAACAACATTTTCCATAATTTTCTATATTTAATTTCTAATCAAATGATATGTATGTTTGTATATGTCCAATCGAATAATCTGGAAGCTTCGATATATACGTTTTGAAAGAAATCTGTAGCCGAAAGCTCTCAAAGTCAATTCGTTCTTTGACAGTAAGAATTCCTAATTCTCTCTATGCTTTCGATATTCGTATGTAAGTTAAGCTATAAAAAGACTAAAATCCGCAAGTGAGATAATATGTATATGAATAACTGGAGGGGAATTCCACATTGGGAATTGATGAATCTGATATCCCAGATAGAGATATCTGTGAAAAGATGAATCTGATATCCTAGATAGAGATATCTATGAAAAGATGCGTCTGATCTCCCAGATGGTAATATTTGTGAAAAGAACTTGATAAAACCTCCTTCAAAAGAATCGATAATCATGAAACTAGGATCCGTATTCATATTTCTGATGGGTAACGCCCCTAGGCATGTCACTAGTGTGATAGTGGAAGCTCAAGGGAATTATCCTAGCCGTTTGTTGCAGCGGGTGATGTTAGGGACATGCCTAGGACGTTACAGTGGTAATCGACGATGACTCCATCTATAGAGTGATACATGGTCTGCTCTTCCTCAGGGTATTAAAATCTGGAGGATAAAAATCTGAGCCGGACCTGCCTTTGGGAGATATTACTATAACTGATTCCGCTAGAAGGGATACTGCTGTTCTGTTTCTGGTCTCTGATTGTGTGCAAAATATAATCTATCATCGATTATTCGCTCCCTTTAACTAGTATGGTCCACTAGCTCGGGTTTGCGAAGATGAATAGTTATATTTATGTTACGTCCTAAAGAAAATAAGAACAAAAGAAAGAAGTAAAATGCACCTCAAGCATGTCAATTTAAGTTCTGTTTATGCATTTTTCCTAATCATATACCTTTCTCTTATTTAGTTTTGTTATTATTATTCAGTGCCTTATTATGATGTACTTATTGAGCTGTTAGCTTACTCTTTTCTCTTCTTTCTTTTAGATGAGAACTACGAACTGATGCTCGATTAGTTAGAGCAAGACAAAGGACTCTCTTAAGGAAATCGGCTGGACTTTGGGCACTTAAGACTAGAGCATGAATGAGGGAATTAAAATGTAAATAGTTTAGTTAGTTTATTGTTGTACATGATGATAATATAGTGTGTTTGTATTATCATGAATGTATCATTTAGCTTCCGCAGATTATTTTATAGTTTTAGTTTGCTTTTGCAATATTTACTTTGTGATCTTGGATTTCGTTATGGTCCTAGATGACATCTCTCTTTTGATCCTATGTAGTAGTAGAGATATAGTGTTGGAGCCATGGATAATATGGCAATTGTGGATCCTGTGTATGTGTTATGGTGGTTAAAAATTTTGAAGTCAGGTTATTATATGTCTTGTATAGGTTTATTTATATAAGTTGTATGTATAATTTTTGTCCATATTAAAGGGAACTCTGCCCGATTTTCTATAAAATTTTATATTATTTAATTATGGGTATTAGTTTGGTTTGTTTATTGACAAAAATTATTAGAGAAAAATAACCCATTCCATTATAGGTTCAGTCCGGGTAGAATTGGGATAAGGGTAGTTAGGATTAGATGGAATGTTTAGGTGATTAACCCTAGGTGCAATCTTGAAATGGACTGAATAATTGTTAACCCATCCCTCTAACCTGAATATGCCGGATTAGTTAATGTTGTTATATTTTTGGTTTTAGGATAATAGCATGGCAAGTAGAAGAGGTAATACCCGAGCTAGTACTAGTACCCATCAGGATCGAGAGGTTGAGTATTTGAACTTGCTAGAAGGATGACTCATATAACAGAATCAATGGAGCAACGCCATATGGCTCCGATTCCTACTCCAAACCTGGCCCTTGTGAATCCTGGTCCAATAGCGTATGAGAGATTTACGACTGAGCGGCTGCCTAAACTTTTAGGAGAACCAGATCCAGTAAAGGCAGATATTTAGATTCGGAGACTAAAGAAGGTGTTCACTATTATCCAGTGTTTTGAACAGGATATGGTCACTTTTATAGCATATAAATTAGAAGAGAAGTTGATAGTTTGTGGGCAATGAAGAACAGGGCATTGGGTGTGCCTGAAGAAGAAATTATCCGAAAAATATTTCAGGAGGTCTTCATGGAGAAATATTTTCCTTCTAGCCTCTAGGATCATAAGGAAGAGGAGTTTATGCGGCTTAGGCAAGGGAGCCACACTGTAGCAGAATATGATGTAATGTTTACTGAGTTATCTTGTCACGATCCAGGAACACAATATACACAGGTAAAAAATAAAATCGATAATAATGTTTCCATCAACCATAAAAACCCTACTTGGATGTGACAGTCATACACATATAGGATCCGATATAATAAAACCCCCCACAAGATCTCATCGTATATAAATCTAAACAAGCATAATACATGACCTGCTATCTACAATTGCAAGGGAGGTATTGAACATAATAACAGCTCATCGATATAATGCAATAACTCCAATATATCCCATACAAAGATCAAGGCTATCATCCGTCCATAAACACAATCATATCATATTCTCAAGATCTGAAATATACCCACTATGAACATCTCTATTCACTGATAGAGATCTGCCGCATCAAATCGCGTTCGAACTCCTGTAAGCATATCAATGCCACTAGTCTGAAGGGATAAATTATGAAAACGTGACCCTAGAGCGCAGCAAGTATTATCATCGTATAAAACAGTACACAAATCAGAAGAAGGGATATCGTATAACAACCACATAAAATAAAATACAATGTCCATAAAATCCTTGAAAATTGAGGAGATGTCTTGTACTAAATAATCGTCTGTATGAAACAGTCTTTTTGGGACATATTCATAATAAATAATGATTTGGTAAAATCTCATATATGATATCATATCATATGATCCAAGCTCACATGGGCCGCAACTGTCACCACATATATGTGGGACACATACCATCATCTGGGTCTAAATCTCATAATACAGAAATCGAGAGAATACCGTCGAAAGTAAAACATAAATCAAAACACGTTCCGGGTTTATCACATTTATACATACGAGACATTCTTATTGCCCAACTATGGGCCAACCAGTGTATCTCAAAATCATCATCCACCCAAATACATGTAGAATTACAAAGCATGCATGAAATCAGAGAACCAAAGATAAATAATACCAACTTGAGGAAGGGTTACCCTCGTCCGGTAACCATGGCTATATCGGCTATGATTTAGGCCAGTAGTTCAAGGCCATCAATGTATTTTGTCTCCTATAGATTAGGAACTTGCTCACTATAGTTTACCACCCGCGGTTTTAGGTACAACCTTAAGTTTTAGTTATATATTAGACATCTGAATATATTAGTTTCGTCAATTCCTTACGATGGATCTCATTTAAATACACGGTGGGGCAGGTTAGCTACTAAACATCTCAACTTTCCTTCCGGCAAAAATAGCCTATCATATACGTCCTCCTCGAAACTAAGTCTCCCCATCGGGAGCGGTACCAATATCTCATTCCTCGGATCACATATAATGACCCATCGGGTCTCGGACCGCCATGGTCCCATAGTAACCCCACCCCCGGTAGCATGCATGATTAATGTAAAGCCTAGTTCATGGTTCCACAATACACGGATATACAAATATACAAAAATACCATCCGGGTGTCCGAAAACCCTTCAAATCATAAATACCCATGTAAAACCACCGCACGACCAGTAAAACATACATGCATGTACATAATTAATAAATTAGGCGTATATAAAAATAATGCATGTTAGTAAAATTTTTCACAGTAGTCAAAACACATCAGAAATTAAATCAGACTAAGAATAGGGTTAGAGAATGCTTGCCTCGACTTTATACTCCGCAGATCTGAAAAAAGGATGTCCTGAAGCACTCGATTTGTTCCTTTCTCTCTCCTGCTGCATGCACAGCCCGCGGTTGTCCTCTCCTTCTCCGCACAAGGCCTCGGCCGCACCGCTGCCGCCTCGAACGGCCATCATTGGCCTTCCTAGTGACCATCGACACCACCGTTGGCTCCTATTCGGCCGCTGTCCTCTCTCTCATGCGGCTTCCTCTGTCCTCCGTTCTCCTCTGCATGCAACATCTCCTCGTAACTGCTACACACACCGACGCCCCCTCTGCCGCCGATTCACCATCGCGCTGCTTGCCTGGCCGTCGTCGGCATCCCCGGCACCACCCTATCGGCATCGGCACCGCTACATGACCACCATCGTCGATCTCCGCGCAACCCACTCTCCTGCGCGATTCTCTCCTCCCATGCCGCGCCATCACACATCGCAGCCTTCGCGGCCTCACCAGCGAGCCACCGCCACTACCACTGCCGACCTCCTATATTCTCTCT
>JAODPA010009668.1:0-13635 GCA_025585075.1 Nepenthes mirabilis | reverse complement strand
TTGTTACCGACGCCGACCTCTGCCGCAGTTTCTTTTTGGGCTCGTGAGAGGATAACCGGTGCCGGCAGCAAGACGCCGTCGGCAAGTAGTGACTCAGATGAATGCGCATGTTTGGTGAAGAGCCTTATAGAATTTGTTGGTAATGATTTAGAAGTCACCGATTCGTTTATTTGCTCATAATTTTGTGTTTAAATTTGTGTTTATTATTGTTATTCTGGATGCTGAGATGCGTTGAGGTCACTGGAGTTCATCGATCTGTTCCTGAACTGGTTTTTATATAGACACCGTATCTTATTTATATGAATTCCAAATCTTAGTTTTTATGGCTATTGTCAACTTGATTTTAGATAAATTAATTCCGATATTTTTCTCATGTTTTAGTTTCCTTTCAAAATATCTTCTCCATATTTCTGTCGGTATCACAAACAACACTCAACGATATACATATTAGCCTTATTGGAAGTAATTAGCTGAAGTAACAAACAAGGTTTGATAATATCTCGATGTTTCCTCAATTATAGTGAACTCGTATGTGATTCATCGACCGTGTGATTATAAAGCAACCCTCTCTCGCTAAAATCGGGATTTCATTTCAGCAAAGAAAAACCTTGAATTAGAATCCTCCAAGAGCAATCCATTCTGCCTTTGATCTTTGTTGATAAGGTTGTTTAGCAGCAGATAATTCCCGAAGTTGATTGTTTTTAATTCTATCCTGATCTATCCGGTTTTTGAAAATGCCAACTGCTATTTTCTCTTCTATGTTAGATAATTCAGCTCTAGCCTCTTGTACTCTCTTGCTAATATCTAAGAGATAGTTGCATTATGTCTTCAACTCTACTTTGAGACCTTTAAGCTTATGAACATGCTGTGACAAACTCTTAACTTGCTTTGGAGCACTTACTAACGAAATTAAAAGGAAGCTTATCACGTTTTTCCTCATTTTCAAAAGCAATCACAATGGGAGATTTGTATGATGGGCCGGCATTTTGAAACTTCAAATGAAGAATCTTATACTATAAAAAATTAAGAAACCAATCAGCAATGCGCAGCACACTTTGTGAGGTAACCTTTAGTCTATTTCTTGTCCATTGGACCATGTAAACTTACAATTACTGTATCTAAGAAGTCGTGCATACATTTTTTGAGAAGCGTTGTAGTCTATTTTTTGCCTGTTGGGTCATGTAAACTTACAATTACTGTATACAAGAAGTGCAGCTTCATTGCAATCTAAGCCATCTGCAAAATCCTTTGAAGGGCCCTTCAAAAAATCTGTATAGAAGCTTCTTTCACTTGAATAAAAAACATTGAAATTTCCCATTAGTAACCAGGAGAAACTCACTGTATCTGCAATTCTCTCCAAATCCTCCCATAACTTGAATATTTCATTTGACTTGATTGGCTGCATATACTACTGTCAAGGCATTCACGGAGACTAAAGCTACTACTGTTGACGTTATCGATCAGTGGAGCAATCTTGCATGAAATGAAACCTTTGTAATACCTGAAGGTGATGCTGTACATATGGTTGTAATTAAGTCTAGTTTATAAGGAATTATTCAATGAATTTAGCTTTCAGATGATCCCTCCACATAGTTTCATCCAAAGAATTAGCAACCCAGGAAATTGATATCATTCTATTCCAAACAAAATATATAATTGTTTGAGAAAGAAAATCTTCTGCAGAACTAGAATACCACATCAACAGCTGTATGAGGTGCTGAAAAGGTATTATACTACTGTCAAACAGCATGTAATTAAGTCTAGTGTATAAGGAATTATTCAATGGATGTAGTGGTCAGATGATCCCTCCACATACCTGCATCCAAAACATTAGCAACCCAGGAAATCAATATCATTCAATTCCAAACAAAATATATTATTCTTAGGGAAGGAAAATCTTTTGCAGAAATAGAATGCTACCATCAACAGGGGTATGAAGTACTGAAAAGACATTCTGTACCTCATCAGTGCTGGGTTTTAGTCCTTTTCCTTGCTAGCATTTTTCATGTTCTTAGATTTCTTGGTATCAGTCCATCATGACTACCTTGCTGTTTCTCCTACTGCTTTGATTGATATTTGAGACAATTCGTGCAGCTCGACTCGGGTTGTGTGTTTGTTCTTGACCCTGATATTTGGAACTTTTGTTCCACATTCCGTCGTCACTCTTAAATTTAGCATCAAAATGACCTCATTTCTTACACTTAATGGCAATATCTTGGCCTCTATCGGTTGGACATTTTATTTATAATTGTTTCTCTGTTGTCTCACACCTTATTTTGTCAATAAAGAAGCTTTTGTATGTTCATATCACCATTCTCAGATAGGAGACTCGCACTCTTTCACTGGCACACTTATCTGTACATATGAGCTAGTCCATCCTACTTGTTAACTTACTAAGCTGAAACCAAAATTAATAAGGGCAACTTCAAGTTAGTAATCTGAAGCCAAAATCAAGGAATAAAAACGGTAAGCTGAAACCTGGTAGACGTTTAAACTTCTATGTTTAGACCCTTTATTACCCAGAAGGGGTGAATAGGTAATTATAGCATAATTGAAAATTTTTACATGATAATCAATGACACATTAAATATTTCACTAACTAGATGAGCATGCAATCAAACTTGCACATGCACCAGCTAGAAATAAAAAGGTAAAAAATAAATCAAGATCTAGTTTTGATGGCAGAAGAAAAACCAAAACAGCAAAAACTTCCAAGCCTTCGCAACCACGATGAATGAAAAATTTGTTATGAGATGTTTAACATATAGACTGGTGGTTTAGACAAAACACACACTCCGACTAACCCTATGACCTGTAACTCATCTGAAGCAACTCTTTAGATATGCTCTCTAGCTATGAATCTGAGACTCTTGTACACCTCCACGTAAATATTTCTCTTCTAGCTCTCAAACCATAACAATGGTGAACAATCACCAAATTGTCTAACTTCAAGGATCTAGGCCCCTCCCTTGATTTGAATACTTAATCCTCTCAAGAAAGTAAGGTTTTAGTATGAAGATCAAATCACTCAACTATAGAGAAGTTCCTCTCTTAAAATGGTTTCAATCCTTGCATGACTGCCTTACCGTAATCCCTTTTGTTCCATATACAGGGAACAAGAATTAAGGTTTAAAAAGCGTTATAAAATCTAACAATTGTGACTAGCGCACGAGTGCGCATCTGGTGCACTTCAAGTGCCGTCTTCTATAAGAATGAGTCCATGAGCTCCCCACAAGTGTGGAGTATTTTGTTACTCATGCACAAGTGTGCCTCAAGCACACATCATGCCCACGGCATACTGTTAGGCACACACTAGCGTGCAACAAGCAAACTATAGGCTCATCAAATGTTTACATCCACGCACAAGTGTGCCTCAGCATGCATCAGTTGTAGGGCACACTTATGGGCGCGCGTGATCATGGAACAAGCCCTCTCTAGACGCCGAACTAATGCTATGGGTGCATGAGCATTGCTCATATCCCAATATCCACGAATCTTTTGGTAGGTCATTACACATGCTTAGGCTCCATGAGTCCAATAGTATATATATATAGATAATTGAGTGATGGTGACCTTCATGCTAGCGGACATTCCTTATATTGTGAGAATATAAGATTCAGCGGACCATTAACCTAGTCACTAAAATTTCCAATAACAAAATTCCTGTCAGACATGTCTGACATTTTCAAATTAAAAGCGCAGTGTGTCTAATATCTTAAAACAAAGGGCCTTGAATTAAAGAAATGAGTACCATCCTACATCTGCTGCTTATCTTCAACTAAAAAGTAAAATAGCAGCATTAATATTGGGGAAACATTTTTAGTTCTTTCTATAAACTTATATTTCTACAAGATGAATGCTGTTTTACTTATTTGTCAAAGATAATCAAAAATCGTGGAGGGTATACTGATTTCTTTGATTCCAAACCCTTTACTTTGAAGGATTAGAAACATTTCTCTGCAAGAGGGAGAGCCTTGGTGTATCGATATGGTTGTGTCCATTGTGACCTGAAAGTTATATGCTTAAAACAGAAAAATGTCCTCCCTATGATGCAATGTTAAGGCTGCAAATAGACTCTTCTTGGAACCCAACCCATGATGTGGGCACCTCATGCATTAGGCAACTCTTATAGCAACATTTTAGCAATGTAACTCTTTTACAATTCAATTTAATGTAAATAGCCAATAAGGTTAATAAATAGCCAATAAGGGGATCCTTAAATAATAGAACTTCCTTTTCAACTTATTCCATTGGTGTAATGACACAATCCTCTTTTCCATTCACATGCTCTACGAAGGTAAGCTGAATGGCATTCTCTATTTCTAGAATTTATCAATTAGGTTAACCTCTTCCTTATCTGCCTATTTTCCTCACTCTTTTTCTTGTTCATAAGCTTTATTGGCTAACTTAGTGTCCACCGCTTTAGAAGGATGGGTAACTACATCTATGAGTCATTCTTCAAGTTAGGGTTGAAATTAGGAGCTTGAGTAGCTTAACCTTAGGGAAACCCTCCTTTCCTTTTCGAAGTACGTCAACTGCTCATGTGACAAGCAGAACTCTACATGTCGATATTTATATTGTTTCATCAGAGTTCTCCACATCCACATCTTTCTCTGTGGAACCAACAAACGTATGGTTTGTAGTTTTGTTTTTGCTATTGGCTTCAAGTTCCTTCTTCTGCAATCTCTTCTTAGTTATGGGATTAGTTTCCTGCACAAATCAGTTTTAAAATCTGAAGCATACACTGAGATCATCTCTTCCTGCTGTCATTGTTGGAAGCGATGGAGTTCTGTGGTAATTAGATGCAGGTAGTGGAGGCATTATGTATTTGAGTGGCTAATCATTTCTTCACAGTTAATAATTCCCTTTGCTGTACTGTTTTATTCTGTTTGATTTAATTGGGCGTGGGATATTGTTTATTCCATTGTTGATATTTCCTTCTCATTAGGTGTCTGTAATTGAGCTTATTTTTTATTTTATAGGTTTGAATGAATGAAGTCATGCAAATAAATGAAACACAGCTAGGGCACCAGGAATGAACTTTTAGGTGATAGAGAGACAACCTAAGCCGTTGGAGAACTGAGAAGACTGATTTACCGTCGTCACACTCTAGGTCTTTGAATTTGCATCCTTGGATGGATCAAATGGAATTATTATTTCTTCTCATAATGGGCTATCAGATGTTGATTCTTTTCTCTTGTAATAGCTTTGAGTTAGTTTTTATTAATTATTTGTACCTAGTTGGTGATTTCGTGGCATCCTGCTTATAAAATCTCAACTTAATGATACATATAATAATAGAAAAGGAAATGACCTCTTCTTTTATTCATTATTGATTAAGAACAATTCAATTTGTAGACAAATTGACTCCATTAAATTTTATTCTCTAAGTGCACATAGATTTATATATGGCAGTTAAAGAACTCAGGAATTTTCCCTTGTAACTTAGGCTGTTAAACAGGTCCTTGTCCAGAGGACAGAACTTTGAACTTTGTGCATCTTGCTTCTTTGAAGCATTAATTACAAACTGCTCTGAAATTTGCCGTGTTTTGTTTGTTCTGTTAAATGGGCTGATAGCTTATCTTTTCTTTTGGATAATCCCTTTTATCAGTATGTCCTTGGTTAATTACAATGCATCCGTTTTGCTTTTGTATTTTTGTTATAGAGTAAAAACATGTGATACATGCAAGATGCAAAATTTTGGAGCGTTCTCTAAAGTCATTTTTTGTAAGTGCTCTGAAGTCCATGTTTTTTCACCACATTTTTTTCGGAGCGTTCCAAAGTATACATGTACATATTTCTATCTATTACCATCATGATTTTTACCATCTAAGTTTGTGAGAATAATTAAATAAATTAATTACATTGATCAGGTAGTTGTGGATAAAGTGTTGATCTTGCTTGACTTGAATAGGACCAAAAAAGTGTGAAGATATGGGATCATCGATGATAACTCCAGAAGATGTTTTAGAGTCTTTGATGAATGACGGTACAATTGATGCTCTCAGGCTTAAGATCATCAACCAGCTCAAAGCTAATGTAAGTCCATTATCTTATAATTCTAGGAGTTTTCATGGTTCAACTTTCTGTTTTGATGCTTATCATGTTATCTATAATTCCTATGCTAAACATTTGTTTGTCTTATTCAAGGGTAGTTTTGTCCTACTAAAGGGGTATCATTATGAATCTCTGCGTGGATGTTCCCTTGTTCATTGGGACGGGATATCATCCGGATGTGCTTGTGAACTTGTTAAAATACTATTGGAAAACGAATCTGCATTCAGTGGAAACAATTGCATGGTGAATTGAGATTTGCACTAAAGGAATAGTTTTATCAAAATGAATGAATTGCAATTTGATATGTGCCCTTAAGGTACTGTTTTCATTAGAAAGACCCGGTGATAAAGCCATTTTGCTTAATGTTGTGCATTGTTCAGAAAATTGCATTGATTTACTGTTGTATAGGAGGAGCTGAAGAAAACTACAATGACAATGGTGGAGCAGAGCAAGGTACTCAACACACCCGGTGCAGAGAAACAGACAAAGAGGGAGCTATTTGATGCACTTCGGCAGGAGCTTGAGTAAGTAAAAATGTCATATCTATGCTTATAAGTTGGTAACTTTGTCATGCTTTAATCTCTCAGTTGGAGGCGTTAGGCCATCGATTGATGAGGCTACCTTCATCTAGTCTCTGATGCCCATATATCGCCCTGAAAGATTACTTTTTTCTATGTTTGGATCTGCTTGGACATCTGCAAGCACCAATACTACTAGACAACAGCAAATAGGACATAGAATAATGTTCATAATAATATCCAGCCTGTAACCACGAGGTTTGGCATATTAATTTTTGCAACTCTGATGATGATTCAATACCCTATAAGTATTCCCAACTTTTAAATTGGTCCCTGCAATGACTGCAGGTGATGATTTGGACTGCCAAGAGGGGTGGGATATAGTGAAAATTTAAATGCAGAGGTGATAAATTGAGTTTTAGAAATCAGGTTTGTGGTATTAATATTGCAAAACCATCAGTAACTGGGCTGGAAATTATGCTAAACTGCTTTTGGAGTTGTGGCCGGGCAGCACCCTGAAATGTATGCAAGCTTAACTTTCTCTGTTGGTAGATATTTTGACCTTTGGTTCTACCATCAACTGGAAAAAAAATCTATTGGATATAATCAGTGAAAAGAATATTGGAACAACAAATACCCATTAGGCTAGTCCAAGTCCAATGAATTTCTTGATGAATTGCGAGCCAAAAACGACCTCTCTTATCAATTTTATCAAAATTGGACTACTTTGATCCTGGGCATCACTGCCTCTGTTCCAATTGCAATTTTGAATGATTAATGTCCGAGTAATGGAGTTTCTTAATCGGGGTGATTCCCTGCTTTTGTTTCTATTTCGGCCTGTCAGAGTGGGTCTCTGTGGGTGATTGTTTTGCTAATATGTTGTGAAGGGAGATGTGAAGAGTTCTCCCAATTCTCATGCTTTTAATGGTGAGGATTTCGTTTTGATAATTTAGACGGTTAGAATTATAAGATGAGCTTAATATATTCTAATACATTATTATAATCTGATCGATTCAAGTTGCTCGGATGAAATCCTCAATGTTAGAAGTATGAGAAAAGATAAAAAATTTGATGACGCTAATATTCTGCTGCATCTGTTGTGCCATTTTATCTGTATGCTGCATCCTTTGCCCCATTTTTTTTTGTTATGACGGAGCCATGGCTGCCATAATATTCTGCTGCTCATTTTTCAGGGCACCAGTGCTTGAGAAGGCTTCTAAATCAGTATGGGAACTGGTATTGGACAACAACGGGCTCGGGAAGGATATTAGTGAAACCGTCGAGAGAGTTTTTTGCCGATTAAGTGGCCGAGATCCTCCATTATTTCTTGCATCAACCAGTGAAACACAGCTAGAAAAAGAGAATGAGATTGAAAATCTGAGCTCTTCCTCGAAGAAGAGGAGCTTCAGCGAGATGAGCGAAGGAGCAGACCCCGGTAACAATGTCACTGGTGATCCTTCAGCTGCAAGGGAGGAGGATTCGAACTCTGCACCATCTTCCAATGTAAAGACTTGAAGGTAATCCCAACGGCCATTGATGAATAGCTTGGCTTGATTCGCCATTGATGAATCAATATAACGACTTCCGTTTGATTCCATCCCAGCTGTCGAGCTCCTCGACCTGGCTCACTTGCCTCTGTAATGCCTTTTTGACGGTGTAAAATATGCTTGGATATTGTAGAAGACGGNTAATTTTAATTTTGTTATTGGAGTGAGGGTTGAAATTAAATGGGAAAAAATATATATTATTTAATTTATATAAAAGTCTCAAATCTAAATCCGAATTCAAATGTCCATTTTCCATGCTCCAATCATGCTGGACATTTAGATAAGGGCAGCAGAGGTGGTAATCCTGGTAATGGTGGTGATGATGATAATAATTATTATTCCATGCATAAATTAAATAATAACTAATTAACAGTTAATTTTATCTTATTTTCAGAGAACATAAATTCTTGGCTAAAAATAAGGCTTGATCTTGCATATAAAGATGTGAGAGAAACAAACCTATTCCTTCTCTATAACATCAAACAACTTCCAAAATCTTTGGTATGGATACATATTTATATTAATTACAAAAATCAGAAATCCAACTGATCCTATGGAGCCTTATCGCTGCTGGAAGAATCGGACTCTCGCTGGAAACCAGCAAACACCCCTGGTGCAGTCGGGTTCACCGGAACAGGCAGCATCGGGTTCACCGGAACAGGAAATTTATGCACAGAGCTGACGACCATTCGCTCATTGACCATGCCGACTTCCTGGCAAACTCGATCGAGAACAGTAAGGAAGTCTCTAACGACCATGAAGATTCTAAAAGGGTGAGCTTCTTCCTTGGCTGAATTACCATGGAAATACTCTGTAATCTCCTTCACTAAAGAAAGAGCAACACTTTCTTGAGCTTGAACTCTTATGATTTCTTCCTCGGCCATTTTCTTGAACTGGTTCATGGATTCCGAAAATCTTCTGCTGCTCGATTGCAGACCTGTCCCCTCGTTCAGCCTCACAACCTCTCCAATGTTAGCAAGTCCTCGGGAGAGCTTAGAGAGCTCATTGCTAAGCACATCAGAGTCCATGGCAGCAGCTCTCTTCACATTGCCGAGCTCTAAGCTGAGAGATGACACTATTTGCAAGCCGAGCTTCCTGCATTTTGCATTGTCATCTGTGTTGGGCATCAGGGTTTGGCTGGCATTAATGGCAATACGGGCACCTTCGCTTCTTATGATCTCTTGCACGACGAAGTGCAGCAAAGTCGTCCTGCCATCAGAGCCCTTAACATCAACGAGCATGAGCAGCGTGTCGAGCTTGAAAGCATGAGCATCGCCACGGTTCGTTCCGTCGTTCATGCGGTTTCCGGTTTTAAGTATGGCTTCTAGAAGCTTCAAGAACATTCTGCTGCTCCTCAGCTCATCACATGCTGCCTGTGAAAACACGATGGATTTAGGCCTTCTTGTTTTGCTGTTGAACTAACTACAGGTGATACGTGGAAGTGTTTCATCTTCCTCCAACTACCCGGGGTGGCAATATTAGACTCTATCAGACCACCCGCGACCATGACACTCTCACAATATGAAATGAGATGGCTTGGATTTGTATTAAATATGTTCGTGTCATCAACGGGTCAATATGCTTATAACACAGGGTAATCGATTCATGCTTATTGTTGAAATGATAACACGAAAACAACATGGTAAATAAATGTGTTTGGTTAACATATTATTACACGGGCTTGGTACCAGAAAATGATTGCTACAAACCCGGTTAACTAAAATCTCGTTACCAACTTGAGTAATAAGATTGATATTTGATGCGGTTAAGTGCTTCTGGTTTTAGAAACTATGGGTTCCGACATAGACCCCCACAAAACCGAAATCCAATTACTGCACACAATAGTAAAACAAATTGCATGTCCCAGTAACACGAATATACAATAACGTCCTTTAAGCATAAGGGATTTTATTTGAGAGCACAATTATAAATTAACATGGTTGAAACCCATTTATTTGTCCAAATTTAGTTGTATGATGGGCGAACATTTTAAATATTTCTTCTCCTGTTAGAAGTATATTATAGCATAATGTCACACATTATATGTGTATCATGTCTAATATCTTATCATTCTAATGTGTTAAAATGGGATTTACTGTGTAACATGAATACAACATGTTTATTAAGCACATTTAAGAGTGTCACTACAATCATTTGTTCAATGGGTCATGTTCGTGTTTGTTTTTTGACAAGATTATTAATAGTGGTTGCGTTTGTGGCAATGTATGCCCAATTAGAGCTATGTCTCAACATGGGGCCGACAGGCCAACATGAATTGACACCCCTACCAACTACGGGAGAGAAATATTCAAACCCTTAGGAGATTTAAATGCAATAGCACTAACTTTACCTCTAAAGTTTCAAAAGACTTCTTGAGGAACCCAACTTCATACTCAAAATTGGCCACATATAGCATTGCTTCCACCCTCCTGAATGCAAAAGGAACCTCAATCACTGACTTCAAGAATCTCTCAGGTGGCCCGAGCTTGACCGGAGAATCATCCTTGTGCTCTTTCAGCTTGCGCGCTTCTTCCTTAGTTGGAGCCATCTTTGACAGACTTTCGAGAAAATCAGCTCCAAGTTTATCTGTATCACCTGCAAACTCCCCAAGGACACTTTTACCAGCTGTTAACAACCTTGAATGGACAAGAAGCGAATTTGAAAGACGATTTACAATTTTCCAATGGATTTCAGCATAGGCTGCATGAACACCTCTCAACCTCACAAGCCGCACCAATGACCAAAAATTGCAGGAAGTCAATTGAAAAACATTTTGAATAACCTTGGGGGTGATGTAATATCCGTTAGTCAATCCATTCATATATATGTCCATTAGTATGAATAGATAGATGCCCGTTCTGTGATGATATCCTCCAACACCCTTCATTGCTGAAAGATTTTTTTTCCTTCTTTGAACTTGTATCCTCTCAAAGCCTAATGAATAATTCCTAGGTATAGTCTCATAGAGCTCCAAAGATTGTGTTCTTAAACTACACAACAATGTCTAAATTACATATCGTCGCCAGTAGAGACTTAGAAGCTAACAAATGCCAAGTTCAAGCAACAAATACGGAGTTGAGAAATGTATGGACAATGAAGGAGTTGTTACCATCGGAGAGCGCCTCACAGACTTCTTCTACTGTCACATTCAGTGCTCTAAGTAAAATGGCAATGTTTTGAGCTTTCTTCGGATCCAGCACCTTGCTCTCATGTTTCGAAGACGGCAAAATTGATTTCTTTGTTGTTTCTTTTCTATTTGAATTAGGAGCATTTACAACAAACAAAGTCTCGATCATTTTTTCATTCAATCTGCAAAACAATTCCAATTCCAGCAACTTCCTAGAAATGAACACAATTTTACATAAAGAGTATAAAGCGATCAATAGTAGTTAGAAATCTTACTTGAAAGAGCTGGATTTCAGTTGATCCCATACCATTTCACGATCCGAGGTCGCTTTAACTTTATCCCAATGCAACGGCTTCAATTTCGGCTTAGGCGTATCGTCAGTCCCTTTAACGGTTGTAGCAACCGGCGCTGAGTATTCGGAAGGCATTGGTTTGGAAGGATGCGCTACAGCAACGGCTGGGTTAGAGATCCGCGGAGGGCTGTCACAGCGTCTCATTTGAGGCAGTGGTGGTGGAGGTGGTGAGGGGGTCTGAACACAGGCAGGCTGTTGAGAACCAGTGCTGAATCGCGCCGGCGACGGCTTATTTCGATCGGAAACATTTGACAATCTCCGTAGCGAAGGGGAAGAGGATAAATTTCGACCTGTTGGCGACGCCGGATAAGATTTTTCACTTTGGCGCGGAGAAGAAGATAAAATTCTTGGTGAGTGTTTCGAGCTCGAAGAAGTAAATGAAATTGGCGATACGATAGAATCCGGTGATGCGACTGGAGAGTTACAGAATTTGGAAGATTCAGGAGAACAGTTTCTCTTTCCTCCAAAAAATGGCAAGAATCTCAGCGATGAAGAAGATTTTCGACTTGGAGTAGAAGCATTCGACAGTGGCCGCGAAGGAGTGGAGTGCGTCGATGCCGGAGACGGCTTTATAGCTGACAAAGATAAAGTTGACAGTCTAGGTGATTCGACAGGAGACGACATCCGACTTGACCTCGATGCGTTCGATAACAAGGGCGATTCTTCTTCCTTGATCTTCTCCAAGCCTCTGTCCGGCGATGAATCCGGTGGCGAGAGGAGGAAGGAGAGCGGCGGCAGCGGTGGAGACGATACAGCTAATGGAGCTTGCTGCATCTCCACTAGTTCAGGCGTTTTGGGCTTCGAGCTCTTCGGACTGTTACTGACCGGCGGTGAGATGCTCACTGAGATTGACCGCGCCGGCGAGCAGGTCGACGACGAGGAGCTTGAAAAGCTGTTTTCATTGTTAGCCAGGTTTTCGGTCTGCACGGCCGCTAACACTCTCCGAGAGCCCGATCCGGAGCTGCCCCTGCCGCTCGCGGAGCCTCTCGGGGAGTAGAACTCCTCCTCAGCCGCCTCGGCATTCCAGTAACTCTGCCGTTGTCCAAGCGGCGGGAGAGGCTGGAGCTCAGGAGAGTCGAGCTTCCGAGGCTCCAACGTTCTCCGGGCTCCACTGCCACCGCCACTGTTGCCAGAACCACCTCTTCCTCCGCTCCCATCGATGCTCCGGGAATTCATCAGCGTGCCTAGGTAGAGAAAATCCGAGCTAGTGTTGGACGCAGTTCTTTGCTTCCTCGGCGGCGGGGCAACATTTCTCGTCGTCTCAGACGCAAATGCGCCACCGTTTCCCGATCCGGACTCCTTGTCATCGCCGGCGTGACGGCGACGGTTCTGCTTCCGTCCACGTAAGTAGAAGAACACAGCAATCAAAGCAACGGCGGCGGCGGCGGAGGAGAGCCCGACGGTGACGGCCACCAACTTCCGAGAGATGGGCTTGGAGGAAGGAGAGCGAGGTAGGATGAGGGAAGAGATGTTAGCCGGGAAGGAGGCGAATGCGGAGAGAGAGGGCGGTGAAGGCGGCGGCGGCGGAGAAGGATAAGATGGAAAAAAAGGGCTTTGGTTAGGGATCGAACCGGAAAAGGGATACTTAGCGATTGGTGGGGGTGGAGGAGGAGAAGAAGGTGGCTGTGATGGTGGAGAGTCCAATGGGAAAAAAGGCTGGTGGAGGATCCGACGGCTGGGATTCAATGTAGCACTGCTAAGACTACACTCCACACCAATAGATATACATAGAATGAGTAGGACGAGGAAGAAGATGAAGATGGTGGTGCCCCTGGTGGGCATTGTTGATTCTCGAGTGGACTTCCTCCTGCTGTGACTGATTTGCTACCTGGAGGACCGAGAGAGGAAAGATGGGGAAGTGAAAGTGGTCAGGAAAGAAGGAAAAGGGTTGAATCTGTTAATGGCGTGGGGAGGAAGACGGAAAGTAGAGATCCAGCTCAGATTTTGCTGGTGAAGGATCTTCATTTGCTCCTGCTGCTGCTTTCTCAGGTAAGAATCCTGCCCTTATTTCAATTTATATTATATAATCTTACT